>JAOTRH010000013.1:5636446-5647493 GCA_034768845.1 Heliamphora exappendiculata | reverse complement strand
GTTTGGACTAATTTTTTTTAATAACTTTTTAGTTTAAAAGTAAAAAAAAAAGTTAATTAATTTAACTTAATGCGGTTTTTTACATATTTTTATATATATATATTTTTTATAAAAAATTAAAAAAATTAAAAACTAATCCAAACATAAGCTCAAATTTTTTGTATCTAGTCTCCGATTAATTCATTACCTTTAATGCTTAGGATCCGGAAAGAGCTCAAAGGAATGGAAAAAAGCCGACTAGTTATTCCAACAACTTAACTTTAGTCTTAATACAAAATTTAATTTTATGTAAAAAAGAAACACTTAAAGCCTCGTTGCTAAAAAAGAACTTATTTTATTTCTCTAAACTGTAGTTATAGAAAATGAGATTTGGGTATTAAATAAAAAAGAAAATAACTAGTTTTTAAAAATAATTTGTTTTTCAAAAAAATACTTGGTAAACAAAAAGTTTAACTACAAACTATAAAAGAAAATACATTCTGGCCATCTAGATGGGTGTGGAACCCGATTGCAAGATTGCTAAGATGCATTTTTTTTAGTTGATTGTTGTGTATATAGAGCTCTTGTTTGCTATGTGATCAAGGCCTCGATTGGGGTCTACCTAAGAGCTATTCTTTTTGTATATATTTTTGGTCAAAAAATTAAATTTAATTCAAAGTAAATTATTTGATAACTTAATTTTTAAGTTAATTTTTTTTAAATTTGATTGTTTAGGTAAAAAATTAACTTTTAAGCTTTTTATTCAGCGTGAATAATTTTACCCTTCTATATATTTGATATTATGTGCACAGTAGTCAAATCGAGATATGTATCGGGTATCGTTTTTTTATTTTTTTGAATCGTGCATCGTATCGTATCGAGTATGGTAACATATTTTAAAATAGGCTAAAAAATATGTATATTTGATATGATACAAACATATTGTAAGAATAAACTATTAAATAACGTTAATTAATAAAATTATAAAAATATGATTCTCAAAAATAAAAATATACGTTAATTAATACTTAATACATCTGAAATATAATTAAAAAAATATCACAAGTAAATGCACTATTATAATCTAAATTGAATTTTATTGTATATAATATATTCTTTTTATTATCTTACCATATTATTTAAGTATAAAATTTTAATATATAACTTTTAAATTCTCAACTACTTAGTTCATATGATAAAACTGTACCAATATTAGTGACCATAAATTAATATCATAAAACACTTAATACTAGACAAGTAGATATGTATGAAAGCAAATAAATATTTAAAAAAAATACTCTAATATCTTAACAATATAAATTTTTTTAATAATATCTATTTTTACAAATAAAATTATCTTAAAAAATTAAGTATTAATATATTGTATGTAACGAATCATGTATCGCATATCGCATTAAATTTCTTTTTCTAACCATGTATCGCATATCGCATCAAATATGGTGACCATATTTGTTGACTACATTTGAATAACATATAATGTGACATTAACGCATCGTGTTTTTGTCATTTTATAAATTCATTATTTATTTGAAACACTACGCATAAAACACTAAATGTGATATACACGTGTGGTTATCAAAATATGATTACTATATTATTATCAGCATTTATATTTTTAGCATAGTTGCTTATTTAGTTCAAAGTCACCTAAAGGTATTTATGAAAAGTAATTTTAAGTGGCGCCTAAAACTCATTCAACAAATTTTTTTATTTGTTTTACTTAATATAATGTAAAATAAAAAGACTAATTTAAAGCCGAGTTACTAAAGAAAGTTTGGTATGTTTCTTTTTTGGTGGTTATCAAAATTATGTTTTTTTTTCCTTTTTTGGTATGTTTCTTTTCAACTTTTTGGAGTGTTTGGCAAAATTACTAGTAATAATTTTTAACTTCTTATTATTAATTTTAGTTATAAGTTATATTTTTTAAAAAGACTCATAATTTTTGATATAAATTATATTTATTTTTTTTATTTTAATAACAAGTTATAATTTTTACTAAATATTTATAATTTTTATTATAAATTAAAATCTATAATATAACCAGTTTAACAATGCCAAACAACACCTTTGTGTGGAGGAAAGGGAGAGGCTTGTGCATATTCTGTGGTCCGCAGCAACCGATAGAAACTGCTCAGAAGACGCTCAACACAGCTTCAGAGAGCGCACTTAAACCTCTTTCTCTCTCTCTCTCCTCTCTTCCCTCACTTCATCTCTCTCTATCTCTCTTTATCGCTGTTTTTCTTCCTCTACTACAGTCGATACAACAAGAAAAAGTTCAAAGAAGACCAGAGTGCCAAAGCTTCTTTCCTTTTGGTTAATAAAAAGCTTCTTTTCATTGCATTTTCTGTGTTTCAATCATGCCTGTTTGTGTTGCATTAGTTGATTCATTTTCGTCCATCACTTGATCAATCTATAGTTGTGGGATTGTAGTGGAGTTTCTTGTGGTTTTTTTTAATCGTTATTTCTTTCTGTTTCTAGTTTCATCAAGAGCCAAGAAGTATTCTCAGGAAATCTTTGGACTTCGGCACTCAAATGATTTTATGGCCTTTTCCTTTTCAGCAATACTGCGGTCTAGAAGACAGTCCCATACTTTTAAGTAGAATTTGAAATAGATATAGATAGATCAGATTCACTTAAGTACCTGGGTTCCACACACACGTGGGTTCCATACAGTCAAGTGATTCTGATCTCTCCATTTTAAATTTTGGATAAAATTCTAAGATTGTTCATGAGTATGTAGCTTTTCTGTTTTTCCACAACTGGCATTTGCTAACAAAATTTTATAATATCATGTTAACTATTTTCTCCATCTCACGCACACAGTGGCAAAACTATGCTGTGACCAGGGAGCCATGGTGCCCCAACTGTGGTAGAAATTGCAAGTATTATATAGCAGTCAACCAATAATTTAGATCTTTGTAGAAGGTTCCTGTCTCCTCCCCTACTTGTACATAAATTTCATAGACCAGTGGGCAAAAATTAATTAGTTGTTAATATTTGAGTAATCTAGATCCAAAAGTGCAAACATGTAATAGTCAAAAGTTTACCCTTTGCATATTTTGGTGTTGTGTGTGTGTGCTATGTAAGAGTCTTCTTGGAGTTAGATTCACTATATGCTTTCTTCCAAACATTTATTGGTACTGTTCTTTTCAAACATTTTATATGTTAAGCTAAAGAAAATAGATATTGTAAACCAAGGATGGTAAATTTTGATGGGATATTTACGTGGGTTCTGCAGATTTGATTGGATGTCCATAAACGCCAATCTGCAACACTTGTTGTTGGCCTGAGAACGATGCCAAACAAGCTATGGTTTGCACTGCTAACGATTCACGGGAATGGAGAGATTTTCCTAAGGGCCTCAGGGTCCTTCTCCTTGACGAAGACATCAGTTCTGCGGTTGAGATAAGATCAAAGCTTGAGGAAATGGAATACATTGGTTAGAGATTTTGAATCGCCCTTCCTTTTTCATTTTTTTTTTTGTTTCTTTTATCTTTTCGCATAAAGTTCTTATTTCCTAAACTACAAATGGTGTTGGTTTTGTCCCATTTCGTGTGCTGTCTGTTTTTACCCAACTATGTTGGTCCCAATTTCCCTCAGTGCCATCTTATTCTGCTCCATTATTTAGGTGGAATTCATACAAGTGAATGTAGCTCTGGAATTTAGTTATGTACAATTGGTTGTTACTTAAAGACTTCACTGCTTAATGGAGGATTTTCCTTCCTTCTTGTAACTCCAACTGCTATAAGAATTGTTGAAATGATTTTGGAAAGTAATTGCACTACATACATTTGAACTGCTCTTCTATCAGTTTAAATGTTCTGATACTACAATACCTGAAATACATGGAATGAGCCAGTACGTTATTATGCTTGTTTCCTTTTTTAGGCTTTGTGCTTTCCTTCTGATATGGTGATTTTTGTAGGGTTCTCATTTCAGTACAGGTGTCCCTACTTTTTGTTTGTTTGGATTCTATGTTGTATGTGAATCAAATATGGAATTTTTAGAGAACAAAAGAGGAACAAAAAGGAAACATATTTCCTATATATTTTCTTATATTTGATACTTGAATACATTGCTGGATCATCGGATCATGGTCCTCTATTAGGACTTCAATGCATCTTCCTTTTTCAAAATATTTTACTCTCTCTCTCTCTCTCTCTCTCTCTCCATATATAAAGGCATCTATATATTTTGATATCTCTTTGCCCTTACCTTATACAGTTTTTACATTCTACAATGAGAACGAAGCTTTGACGGCAATTTCAAACAAACCTGAGAGCTTCCATGTTGCAATTGTAGAGGTACTAAAGTTTCAATTAAATTGCGAGCACTAAAATGTTACGAATACAACCACTACAAGATCAGCTGTCTGGAATATACGCATGCACATGTATAGAGCTATTTGGATACACATTGTCATTAATTCACATATAAGAACTGCACTTCATTATACACAAAAGAGATTCGATAAGGATTCTGTTAGAGCTACTACTTGGGTTTGAGATGCCAGCTGAATTTGCACTTCATTTAAATAGTTCCTCTCTGGTTGTCAAAGCCGATTGTGGAAGACAAGGCTGCATGTTTCTTAATCTCTAATTAAGAAAAAAGGTTGGCTCTTATCTAACATAATTACGGTGTTACACTTCATATCTCATCCGATCTCATTAACCCAATCCTTTCCATGATTTGGTTCCCCATAACATAAATAGAGTCCAGGTGAATTGTTATTACACGTCTGTGTTTTAATTGCATTCATTTTCACAGGTGAGCACCCAAAACAGCCAAGGAAGATTCAAGTTTCTTGAAGTTGCAAAGGACTTGCCTACCATTAGTAAGTGAAAAAGTTGGCCTTAAAATTTCCCACTTTGTAGAACTTCCCACTTCCTAGATCTTGTATAATGTTTTTAGCGGGCTTTTTGGTTTTATGCCAGAACTTTAACATGGGTTGCGTGCTTTTTACGCTTTTCCATGAAAACAAGCTCTAAGCTTCTTGGTCTTTTGACTGATACTAATTGTCTCCCTTCCAATAACTTACTAATTACTTCATAAATGGTTCATTATGATGAATTGGGCTGTTGGAAAAAGAAACTATATTTCTTTTTTACTGACATAATGTTTTCTAACTTGATTTAGTAACTTTATTGTTACAGTGACTTCAAACATGCAATGCCTGACAACCATGATGAAGTGCATAGCGGTGAGAATTCTAAGCTCTCTCCACTGTTTAATGCACCCTTGATGTGTAATGCAATAAAGAGAATGTGGTAAAAATGCACACTGCCTCTATAAATAGTGATGTATCCTATTGTACCTTCAAGTTATTGAAAAACTTTTGACATTTCAAAATAAGAAACATTTCTGTTCAATTCCAAATGAAATTGAAATTGAAAGTGATGAAAACTTGTAATTTTAAAGCATAGCAAGCTACTCACATGCATTGTTATTGCTAATCCTTTGTTTTGGGGAAATTTTCAGCTTGGAGCAGTTGAATTTCTCTTAAAACCACTTTCTGATGACAAGCTTAGAAATATATGGCAGCATGCAGTTCATAAGGTTAGCCTATTCTAGCTTCAACGTGTTAGGCTTTTATTATTAGATTCTATTCCCAATACCATGAAAAGAAAGTTATGAACTTATTTGCCCATGCAGGCATTCAACGCAGGAGGAAAGGACCTCTCAGAATCACTGAAGCCTATCAAAGAATCTGTAGTTTCGATGCTGCATCTCCCGTTTGGAAATGGAGAACCAAAGAGCAGCCTCTCAGTAAACACAGAACATGAAACTGCACTTGAAGAAAATGACCAGGAGCACTCAGTAGGAAGTGATAAGTACCCCGCTCCTCCGACCCCAACACTAAAACAAGGAGTGAGGTTAGTGGATGACGGGGATTGCCAAGATCAAACTAACTGCTCATCAGAGAAAGAGAGTGGGGATCAGGATGGGGAATCTAAATTTGTTGACCTTACTTGTGGCAATTCAGTTGCTGAAACTACTGTTCAAGCAAGCCCAACTCAGATTTTGGTAGAGACTACCATTAAAGAGGAGGATGAAGGTTGTAAAAGCAAGAGTAATACGTCTGAACATCCACAGAATAAAGACGGTCCTAGTGATTCTTGTGGTAATGCTGGAAACCCATTTAGGGCATCTGATCGTCATAGTTCCCATGGGAATAAAGCTAATCAGAAGAAGATGAAGGTAAGTTGGTCTATGAGCATGCAGTGTAATTTAACTTCCAAGCAATGTCTAAATTATATCTTTTAGTAAGCTTTTTGACTCTTCCGTATAATCCAATAATTTACCCAGATTATTAGAGTAGTGGTTGTGGAAATTCTACAATTTCCCCTTGACTGGTAAATGTAAATAGAATAAAATCATATATAACTCAAATTTAAGTCATGGGATATTAAATCCTTTTTAGGCATTTCCCTTTCCAATTCCCGTATCTTGACCTGCTACACTTGCACAAAGCTAGTTCTTCATTTGGAATTGAACTGTTTTTATTTAGTTTAAATGAACATGGGGCTTTGGCTACTAGTTGTTCAATATTCTTAGTGGCAACCAGCTATGACATAAGATGGCTCCGTGCTGGTTTTTATATTTCCTTGTTTATAGTACCATGCCTCAGTGGCCCTCTGGATCTTGGACTCGTCCAACTGAAATAGCTTTCTTGTAACTCCACAAAAGTTGCATAAAATTCTGACTCCATAATGACATAAATACTTGCTCGAGTCTGGCCCATTAGGGTTTCAACTTGCAACTAAATTCTTATCTGATTCAGAAAGAAAAAATCCAAATTAGTTTTCTGTAGCAAGCCATTTGGTTTTGATAATTAGAGGAAATTCTGGTTACTTTCTCAATCTTTTTGGTTTTGTTGAGGTGTGATCCTTTTAGAAACCTTCAAAACATGGAATGTGCGATTTTGAATTACATGCATTCCTTTGCCTCATCTTCGTTGGCTACCAAATGAATAGTAAGCTTGCATGCCTTTATATTGACATTGTCTTAATCCAACCAAATGTAAGATTTGTTCACAATGCCTCAATGAATGTCCAGTAGAACATTTTGTACACAATCAAATGTGAAATTTGTTCACTATAAATGAATTCCTAATTGAAATTTGCTCTATTATAAATTTCATGACTCAGAATTTTGATCAATCTCGAGTTGGCATGAATTACCTATGTTTGCAACTTTTCTTTGTCTTTTGTTGGGTTTCAGGTAGACTGGACGCCTGAACTGCACAAAAAGTTTGTACAGGCTGTAGAGCAACTTGGTGTGGATCAAGCCATTCCTTCTCGAATACTAGAGTTGATGAAAGTGGAAGGATTGACAAGACATAACATAGCTAGTCATCTCCAGGTTGGTGGGAACTGTATGTTTCATCGTGGTGATTATTCCAATCATGGCTGTGCTAATGCATGTATTATTTGTGAAAGATTTCTCTATCTGCCTTGATCACATTTAAGACATGTTTCCTATAAATTTTTCGTCATGCTTTCTATGTTAATATTGGGAAGGAAGGAAAAAGAACAAATTCAAGTAGAAAAACTATATCCATGATCTACCACTTCTATCTAGCAAAAATAGACGCACATATATGGCTATATCCTGTTGGAAAAGCCTGTAGAGTTGTCATTTTATGATTTAAGGAATATTTTTGTCGTAGTGAATGACCCAATTGTATAACTTTCACCATATCATAGCTTATAAAAATCAGATTTCCTTTTGATCTGTTTTTTGGAAAATATTTTGTTGCCAAAATTTGTCAAAAAGTCCAATTATTAGCCACCTATAGTGCTTTCTTCTTTACATCCTTCAATGTAATTCTCATGAATGGTTTATCTACTATGTATTGTAGTGCATTGTCTGATTTGACAATCAACCAGAAATTATAACCTACAAATGCGCTGCTTAAAAGCTTAATGGATGTCTTGGTCATTCTATTAGCATTTTGGTGTCTGTCAATACCAAAAGCTATGGACCACCAAAATGTATGTGAAAATTCAAAAACAGACTTTTCGCATTCGTTTCGAGTCATTTCAAGTTTGTTGACTTCCTTTTTTCCAATATTGTTTCAATTTCTGGACACAAATTCAAGGAAAAATATTCCTTTTGGCCTCTTCTATTTACTTTTTCCCTAGATTTGACTTCAGAACCAAAATTAAGAAACCATAGCAGGGCATGGAAACAACCACACTTCTTTCCCAACTAAAACAAAATCTCTTGGCTTTTTGGTGAGTGTTCTTATTCATTTTTTAGCAGAAATATAGAATGCAAAGGAGGCACATTTTGCCCAAGGAAGATGATAGGAGATGGCTTCATCCAAGAGGCCCCTCACAAATGAGCTACTACCCACATAAACCTGTCATGGCCTTCCCTCCATATCATCCTAACCCTAACCTGCCAGCTGGTCAGGTCTACCCCGCATGGGGACATCCTGGCAGCTACCCATCTGGTGTCCAAATGTGGGGCCCTGCTTTCCATCCATCATGGCTGCCCTCAGAAAGCTTGCATTGGAAGCCATATCCTGGGGTAACATTTCCTCTCATATGCTTCTGCTATTTTTGGGCCTAAAACAAACCGCAGTATCTTCATTCATGAACATACAAGACTTATCGTGGTTAACATATGGAGGTTATGGTTATGGTGTTTTCAGGTGCATGCTGATGCATGGGGTTGCCCTGTAATGCCGACACCGCCTCACGGACCGTATCTGTCTTTCCCTCAAGTGAGTACGCTGGTGTGTAACGTTATTTTGAGTCACTTATGAATTGAGATGTGCCTTTTTAAGTTAATGCACGAAGTTAGACAAGTCCACTGACTGCAGGGTGTTTGGAAAATGCAGAATGACGGTAGGTTACACAATGCTAATACAATGCATTCTAGCTACAGCGTACCACAGAATTCTTTTGACCTTCATCCGGTAATACCCTGCATTTCCATTTCTCAGTCTTCTAATATTACTAAAAAAGGGCAGCCCAGTGCACAAAGCTCATGCGTTTGTGGAGTCCGGATAAAGGGGCAAACCACAAAGGGTCAATAGTACGTAGCCTTACCTTGCATTTGCAAGAGACTGTTTTCACGCTTTGAACCCATGACCTTCAGGTCATACGGCGACAACTCTATCGTTGTGCCAAGGTCCCCTTCAGTCTTCTAATATTACTATTGGAATGAGTTTCATATGAAAGTGGAACATTTTATTGATCAATTTTGGATATCGATAACCTATAAATTCTGTACGGAGAAAGATTTTACAACAGTTTCACCTTTTAAACCTAGTTTTTTCTTGCCTAGCAGGAAATTAGTGTAAGAAATTTGGCTTGGCCTGTGAATTTCAGGCTAAAATTTGTCACCTCTTAATTTTGTGGAATATTCTAGATGTACCAAGTCTATACAAAAACTTGGGGGAGTGCTAATGCTGGGCCAACAATTCCTTTTGCCAGAGCAAGATACTGCAAGTTAATGCATAACACAGCTATATCTTGCTCTGAGGAAAGCCGATTTGGCAATTAAATCAGCCAAAGGTCATAAATGCAACATATGAGAAGCTTCTGTTAATATTTCTCCATTTAGGTGATGACTTGATTGATATAGTAATCCAACAATATTTACATATTAAGAAAACTGTCCCAGAATTTGAAAATTTGATGGATCGGATTCGCACAAGTAAATCTTAAAATCTTGGACAATTTTCAGGGACAAAACTCTAGTCTTTTCTGGCAATCCAAAGGTCAAAAATGCCCTGAAGTGTTTTTGAATGTCTTTGTTTTTGTGCAGGCAGAGGAGGTAATTGACAGGGTTGTGAAGGAGGCAATAAGCAAGCCATGGTTGCCCCTGCCCATAGGGCTCAAGCCTCCTTCTGCTGACTCTGTACTTGCTGAGCTTTCAAAGCAAGGCATCTCCAACATCCCTCCCTGCATCAACTGCTGTTATCCTCACTGAAGTGGATCCATCTCACTGGTCCCCCATCTGGGTCCCGCTGTCTCAAGATCAATAAAACAAGAGAGAAAAAGAAGAAAAAAGGGTTCCACTCTCCGGTCTACAAAGCACAAAAAAATATTATGGGGGCAGCACCAGCTGGTGCCCATACTCCTTGACATACACACGATTACTTCGGTACTCATTACAAAATGTAAAATTTTACATAATTGTGTGGCTGCCAAGAGTCATAGGCACCAGCTGCCCCTCTCCTATCCTGCAGCCAATAATTGCTCATGAAGCATCTGATAATGCAATTGTTACTGATCTCCAAAGTGACGCTCCAAGACAAAAGGACAGCAAAAAGTTCCACTCCCGATCTCTCCATGATCCCATCCAACGCCACAGTAGGAAGAGCAGTGTTGCTGACTAGATTCTAACGGCTGAGGATAGGCCACGTATGTGGGTATGGTGGCATGGAGAGCAACCTGTGGCTGTAAATAGACCTTGGCAGTGACCTGCATGAGTCAGGAGGGCTTTTGGGTTTATGGGTACCTTTTTTTATTTCTTTTTTCTTAATTTTTCTGATCTATAAGATGATTGGACGGTGATGGGCCCCACTTCTTTTCTGTTGTTGGGAGGGACTGGGACCTACCTCTAGTTTTTGCAGTGCTAAATAATGGAACTGGTGGGTCAAGGTAGAGATAAATGTTGTGGGAGAACTAAGAGGGACTTGAATAAAAATTGATACATTTCTTTACTCTTTATGTTGATATCTTTATGTTAGTGGGACTTCCTGCCCATCTCCAAGAACTGAATTAGGATGGTGATGAGATACACATCTCTGTGCTTGAATTTGTGTAATGTATCTATGCAAATAGCATGACTTTATGGTGGTGTTTGGAAAAATTATTATTAGTAGCTTATAAATTGTAGTTTATGTTGGAATCTGTGAATTTCATTGGTTATTGAAATTCAGATTTCAATAGCTGGATCAATTACGATTGAATTGCCCATTCAATTGCAATTGAAGCTTGGAAACCAACAGTCATGAGTGGCTATTGATTTCCAGGGAAAACCCTCATAATGAAAGGGCCAGATGTTACATTCTTCACTCAGAAGAGGA
>JAOTRH010000013.1:5599148-5631584 GCA_034768845.1 Heliamphora exappendiculata | reverse complement strand
GGTCTGAGCTCACCACTGTTTACCAAAATTTTCACAAAATGGTGCAGACTCAATTTTCTTGTAACATAAAAACTTTTTGTTCAGATAATACAATAGAATACAAGGATAAGTCATTTCTTGCTATCTTACAGCAAAATGGGACAATCTCTTTAGGAAGCAAGATCCTAATAATGAGAAAATATCCCAATAAGATAATAACATATTTTCATAATCCTAATAATAGGAAAATATCCCAACAATAACATATTCTCACACCCTTTCCCCTTTCCCCCTTCCGTGGCAATCCAATTTAGTGATTGTATTGATGAATTCGAGGTCAAGTAGATTTAAATCAAAGAGACTCAGTATTCATAGTTTTATATATCCAAGACGTGCAAGCCTTGATTCTTGCATGAGCTAGGCGCTCTGATTAGTGACGAATTCCTTCCCTATACATGTTCTCGTTGGATATTTGACCATGATGGTCACAGGTTCACCAGTGGAGTTTACTTAATTAACAGCCATCAACATAAAAGGTAAAATCTTAATATGTGTTCTTTCAACACTGGCCATTTTACGGATCAGAGACTCAAATAGAGAGATTTTAGAGTGGGAGGGGGGCGTATGGCAGTTGGGGGATTGAGAGGGAGGGCCGGAGGGGTGGCGGTGGAGGAAAGAATGACTTTTGAGTTTTGTCATTGATTGATTTATAAATAAGTTTAATGCACAATTTGGAAGAAATATATTATTTTAATGGATTTTAATATAGTTAGTTTGTCATTTCTTACGGTAAGTGTTATACTTCCTACAAATATGTAATTTAATTTATAAACAATTATACAATTATATCTTTTTAAATTGAGTTCCATACTTGTAGTATTTGCTTTCTTATTATTTCCTATAGTAGAAGTTGTGCTTTGCATATTTCATTTTTTATTGGCCAAGCATATGGTGTATCCATTTTAAAATGTGTCATGACCCATTTGGGGTGTATGAAATGTTCTCATTAAGAGACTCACCACATACATAACATCAGAGAGCGTGTAGATGTGCCATTGAAGTGTACTAAAAAGGGTAAAAAAAAAAAAAAGAATGGAAAAAAAAAAAGTGACACTGAAGCAGGCTTCAGGATCAATTTGCTAGACATGCCAACCTCAAAAGGGAGCTAAACGCAGCATGGATTTTGGGATCTCCCAAATCATCTAACACTTAAACATTTGACGATATTTGGTATACAAAAAGTTAAAAAATAAAAAACGATGCAAATTTCTTGGTACATATTTTTGAATTCCCTCATTAATGGAGTTAACTTCTACCGCCATTGAGAGAGGGAAAGGAGGGTGTGAAATAACCAAGGCATTTACATATTTCATATGCAAGTTGTAAAATTTTAAGGTAAGCCATTTGTAAAAATTTTAGGTGGACCGTGGACGAGCATTGGATGTGCTTTTTCTTAAAATTTTATTGTTACTTGCCTGAATGTATTGAAAAATAAAATGATTTGATCAAATTTCTGTAGCATACACAATTGACTTTTTTTTTAATGTTCTTTTGGTACAGTAATGCCTCTATTTCTACTGACGAACCATGTATTTCAGGCTCTTCTGTTCTTGTTAGCTCTTATTGTAAGGGCTGCTAACAGACCAGCAGAATATGACAGCGATGATGAATACATTGGTGTCCCAAGGCAACAAATCCGACAGCCACTGATCAACAAGCCACCAGTAGCAGCTACGAGTGTCCCTGTAGCTGGTACCCTTGATCAGCGTCCAAGCAGAAACGATGCTTGGAGTGCACGCATGAGAGAAAAGGTGCATTCTATATCAAAGGCTTATATTTTATAAGGTGTTCTAGATAAGCATAAATTTTTTGAAACCAGTTGTTACTCTTTGATAGCTTGATATAAGTTTTTGGGTCTTCTTAATAGTTAAGCTTTTGGGATAATTAGCAGTCTAACACGGTTTCAGCCCCCTTTGATTTCTGGGTGGTCGTGGGATCAAGTCTCTCCATTTGCATTTATTAACAATTGCATTTTATTTCTCTACTGACTCCAATTGATTGGAACAAATACTTAGTTTGGTTTGGTTACATTTTGTTTCTCTACAATGGATGTTCACATCTCCACATGAAAGACTGGGTTCAACGTGAGGAGTTCTACTTGGTAAACTTGATATGCAATGTTGGATTCATTTCTGAAGAGCTCAAGCTTTTGGGACAATTGGTGGTCTAACATTTACTTGATTATATCTTATTTCCTCCGTGATGGTTTATTCACGAATTCCATAATTGCTATATTTGAGGCGAATCTGAACCTATTTCCTGTTCTCCCTAGAACATGCATTTTTCCTGCTCACTTAAATTCCTCCTTTGTTCCATTTTAGTTTCTTGCCAAATTTTAACCAAATCTCTCTGCAATTAGGTCGTTTTTATGTCACGTACGCAAATTAGATCTTGGTTTCAAATTCGCTTCTATTTTCACAAGATGTACTCGTTGGATCTGAACTCAGATTATTACAGTTCCCACTATATTGCACTTAGGAAACGTTGCAATTCTGTGCAATGTCAAGACCGGTTATCCCTGACACTGTTCGTGAATTCAAGGATTTTATTTTATGGATATATCCTTACAGCACTTTTAAGTAACCTGTGGTTAATGCATGATGCCTCCTTTGTGGCTTGTTTTGATGGAGATGCTGAAGTCCCACTTCTATTTCTGCTGCATCTTAATTGTTTCTGCACTGCCAAGCTGCAATTTTATCCATGACTATTTTATGTACATCCCTTGTGGATCATACCATCTAGCTTCTAAAGTGTATATCATTGGATCTATTCTACATTTTCTGGATAGCTTCTTTTGCTCACACTTATATCCTCCTCGTTTTTTCCCCCCTGCATGTAAAAACCAGTACGGGCTTGATACATCCAAGTTTACGTACAGTCCCTCTGAGTCAAACAGAAACCAGCAAACAGCTGCACAGCCAGCAGAGGAGAGAGGTTGGTGCATCATCATGTGATCAACATCTCGGTGTTGCACAAATTTGGAATCGAACCGATACGTGGGAACTGATGCTCAACTTGTGTGAGAACTTTGCATGTTAAGAAGACAATCTCTTTTTCTTTTGTCGAATCTGTCTACACAACACAATTTCTCATGAACTTTACTCATCGTTTCCCCACTCTGGTGTTGTATTTCAAGATGGTATCTTCCCTTTCAAATGCGTCACCATTTGGTGTGTAAAATTGTGTGCTAGTTAATGAATTGAAGGCGAGTTTAGAATCTATAACCGGGTAGTCAAGACTTGCGAGTTGTGTAAGGTTGAAATTAATACAGTTGCTACAGTTTGCAACCAAGGAGAGTTGTAACACATTTTGTTGGTTTGTTGATTATTCATAGTTTAATCACTTCTTTCTATTTCGAACTAGATTTGGCAGTTTGAAATGCTTTCATTCGGCGTGGTGTGGTTGGAAATGGCTAAAGCGAACGATTTGCCCATTGGTTGTGATCTTGTTGCAAACAAATTTGAAGAGTGTGTGCATGTTGAGTAGTTTGGAGTGAAAATATACAAACTAACAGAACTCATTTTCTCATTCACATGCATAACATGCAACAATGGCTTCATTTGGCATTTGGCTAAAAAGTCAATTTTTATTCTTTTTTCTTAAGGTTTTAAAAAATAAATATTTGTTTCCATATTGATTGTTTAAAATTATTTTTTGACAAATAGTTTTTTTTATTTAATTTAAAGTATAAAAATAAAATACTTAAAAAGTCAAATTACCGAACTTACTCTATCAAAACTTTGATATTTAAATGGCCTTGGCACATATAATGAGAAGGTCCAGGTATTATTTTTATTTAAAAGTTTTACCTTTGGATAACTAATTATTTTTGTTTACAAAACTAATACATAGGTCATTTTTGTTGGATAGCTTGATATGCGTTGTTAGGTTTATTTTTTAACAATTTAAATTTTTAGAATAATTGGTGACTTAACATAGTATTAGAGTTCCAATTTCATGAGGTCTTAGATTCCAGTTTCATGATGTATTTTTCTGTTATATTTATTATTGTACACTCTGTGTGTTGGTACACTTGTTCAATTTGTTCGCCTCTCCACGTGCGAGATAGGGTTGTACGTAAGGAGAGTGTTGGATATAGCTTGATATACATTATTGGGCCTATTTCTCTAATAACTTAAGTTTTGGGGACAATTGGTGACTTAACATGTTTTAGATTGTCCCACATTGCCCATTCATAGGCCTCTCTATATGGTTTATAAGGCTTAGTTTTGCATTTCCTTAACACTCGAATTTTAAGGAGTTGTGCAGGCCGGGCTGGGTTTTATAACTTGGTATCAGAGTCAATCTTGGTTTCCATGTAGAATTCTGTGATGGTGTGGATAGAGGAGTAGAGACTCCGAAGAGAGATAGAGGTACCGATGTTGTATACATTGTGCACGCTTATGGACTGTTCTGTGTTTGTTAATAAGTTGCTATTTACATCCCAACTAGAGGAAGAACCTGGGCCACGCGGGGATGGCGTCGCGTATTTGAGTTGAAAATATTGTGATATCTCATCTCATATTGGTGGGAGATAAAAATTAAGTTTGATATATAATGAAACTTGTGAGTTACTACTAGTAACTTGGGCTTAAATATTTTGAATCGCGTTGTTAACATTTTTATTCAAGTTATGGGATTAGTGGTCGACTCAGGTCATTTTAAATGGTATCAGAATTGGATTGCTCTTCTCCTTACGTACCAAGTATCTGGCTACCCTGGTCAATGGGGTATATTAGATTGTCCCACATTACCCATTCTCTTTAATCAAATTATTGGGTTAGTGTTCTATTTGAGTTGTTATAAATAGTATTAGAGCTGGATTGCACTTTTCCCAGCGTGCTGAGTATCTAGATGATGTGTTCTAAGGAGTGTCTTGAATTGTTCTACGTCGCCCATTAAGAGGTCTTATGTGTGGTTTACGAGACTCAGTTTCTCCTTTTTTTAACATTTGAATTTTAAGAAATTGTGTAAACTGAATTTTTTAACTATTTTGATGTACTATGCATAAATTTGGTTTCTTTACCCACTCATGTAATGTCCAAATGTGTCATTTCTATATAAGATTAAAAGTATAGGTTATTTGTAATTTGTGATTTGGCAACTAATTTACACTACATTTTTTATTGTTTCTCCCACCTTCATCCCTTACTTGGGCTCTCTTATCCCTTTTCCTGATATTCAGATTTATCTTGCACTACATTTAATGTAATAAAATAAAGACAAAAAAAAAGAGAAGACAAAAATAAACGGAGACTTAAGGTAGCTATAACCCATTCTGATCTTTCTATATTTAGATAGGGGAGATGGGAGTGAGGTCTAAATAGAGGGAGATCACAGTGGGCTATAGCCACTTTAAGCCTCCGTTTATTTGTTCTCCTTATTTTTCTATTTTGCTCTGTTTTGTATGTGATTTGTGTTTTATTTTATTTTTATTGTATTTTTTTCATTATCTGTTCTTCACCAATTCACTCTCATAAGGTAGCACTTTAAGATATGAACATCTATCAGATTGATAAAAATAGATCAATGCCGTTAGCAGCAAAGTTGAGGCTAGAATAGCACCCCAACTTTCTAGTAAATCTTTCTACGAATGTTGGGCGGAGACTACAATACAATTTCTGCTATCTATGCAAGAAGGACAGCACTACACACAAGGACGAATCCAAAATTTTAATCTAAGGGTGGCGATCATATATATTGATAATTTTTTTTTTAAAAAGTATAAACTATAACATTAATTTTTATCAACGTAGAAGGAGAAAAATTCTATTCAATATGATTACAAAAAATAACAACTTTAAATTAATCAATCAACGTAAAATGAGGCATCTTGGGTTGCGTTTGACGCTCTTTTATGTTACTAAAGGCATCTAAGAAAGAACTGACACTAGAATCTTTTTAATGTATTTTTCAATGAAAGTAACTAACTTACTAGAAAGCCTTCTTCTATTCGGTTGCGTAGTCTAGTTGTTACAATTTTCACAACTAATAATGTACATTCTGTCACAATTATTGAAACTAGTAAAGCCCATGCAAGATAAATTAATGAATCTATAAGAGAATAAGGCGTTGACTTTCTGATTTTTTTAACATGGCACATAATTCAAAAAATATTGAACATCAATTATCCGTCAATAAGCTAACAAAAAAAATCATCAATCAGTATACAATCTATTTAGTATTCTTTTAGAAAAAAAACTAAGAGTGGCAAAATTTATATAATTTAGAAAAAAGTAAAAATAATATAGTATAATAAGTGTATTTTTAAAATTGTAGGGGTGGCGACGGCCATCACTTGTCTCCCCTTTGTCCATCTTTAATTGCGCATGTCATGGTAATTATTTTTTTATCTTTTGTTTTCAAGTCTTTTTTAATGTGTTTTATTAATAACTCTCTGTATGGAGATTTATGATTTTATTTGCATAAAAGTTTGATTTTTCTCTTAATATGGAGTTTTTTTCTTCTTTGTAATAAATTTTTTCTCACTTTTTTTTTAAAAAAAAGAAAGAAATTGTCTTGCATTCAGTGTTTTTCTTTTTGATCTCATACCTCGTTCAATTTTATGCTAAATTTATAATGCATTTAAACTCCTTCATCTTTTCATTGGAACGGCTCGGGTGAATAGTCTTCGAGGGTGGCAATGGCCCACCACCTTTTGATTAATGTCAGATATATAGGATTCACATTCCCTATGTCTCTGTCATTAACTACTTGTGGTCCATCTGATGAATAATTATTTAATACTTTTAAAGCAATACTCTATTTAAATCATTGAATGATACATCTTCACATGTTGAATAAAGTAATAATAAAAAAGTGATGGTCTCATTAAACACACCAATAATAGTGAAATTAAAGTACCACTTAAACTTGCTATAAGAGTATTGAATATTTGCTCTCATCTGATGAAAGAAATACTATGAGTGATTTTAACATTCCTGAAAGAACAAGCTTCCTTGTACGTATCTCTCTTCTCTCTCCTTTTATCCATTTAGGCTTCATTTGATAAATGGCTTAAATGTTAGTATTTTATCTTTTAAATACAAAATTATATATAAAAAAGTTTTTAAAAAATACTTTTTTTCTGACTTAAAGCTCTTTTTGCGCATTTTGACTTATTACTTTTTGGCTTAAAGTCATCTATATAATTCACCAAATAAACTTTTGTTTATTTGACTTAAATTGACTTTAAGCAAAAAACTTGATTTAAAACCAGGCTGCCAAATGAGGCCTTACTTATATATTTCAGTTTGTTGGGAAAAAAATGATTTAAAATCATTTTTTAATGTGAATGTAAATTAATTGAATATGATAATTGAAAAATTACCATTTTAGGGGTGTGTCCTTTGGTGGCACCTATTTGGTATGAGTAAATGTGACTTTTCGTTTCGTGACTATTCTGAATAATCACGAGTACGTCTATATATATGACGTTCCTATTTTAATTTTGGATATAGAGTTTACATGATTTATTACATACTTTGTATCGGAGTCCGTGTAAAAGGAATACAAAACATAGTTTGATTCGATAGGCCTACTAATTACAGTGTTTTTTTTGTGGGATTCAGATCATTGTATCCTGAAAGATAAATGTATATTTTTTAGATATGCGAATAATAGCAGTGCATATCAATTTTTGATACATAAGTCAAAAATTGAGAATATGTACGTGAATACTATTATTGAATTAAGAAACGCGTGATTTTTTGAAAATATTTTGTTCGTGTAGTTCTACACGAGAATAAAGTCCCCTTTAAAAGGACTTATTACACTGCAACGAGCAGTAGTCTAGACCAAGAAGGAAATGAAGATGAACCTAGATGCCGTAAAAATGGTTGAAACTTCACAATCATTTGGTCCAAATTATCTAACTTATTTGTTAGAAAATGAGCACCAAAACTTTCAAGAAACTATGTCCATACATGAAACATCTTATTGGAAGGAGGTTGTTAACAGTAAAATAGAATCCATCATGCAAAATAATACTTGGGAGCTGGTGGAGCTTCCACAGGGTAATAAACATTTGGAATATAAATGGATATTCAAAAGAAAAAGAAAAATAGATGGTTCAATAGACAGATACAAAGAAAGACTTATTGTCAAAGAATACAAGCAAAAGAAATGAGTGGACTATTTTGATATATATTCTCCGGTTACAAGGATAATATCAATAAGGATAGTAATTGCTATAATAATCTTGTATAATCTTGAGATATATCAAATGGATGTTAAAATTTCCTTTCTAAATAGAGAATTAAATGAGAAAATATATATGAAACAACCAGAAAGTTTTGTGATTCCAGAAAAAGAAAGGCAATTGTGTAAATTTGTTAAATCTTTGTACGGTCTCAAATAAGCTCCAAAACAATGGCATAAAGAATTTAACAATGTAATGATGTCAAATGCATTTAGTATAAATGAATATGACAAATGTGTCTATTTCGAAAGCACAAAAAATAAATGTCATTGTGTGTATATATGTTGACGATATGCTTATTATTGGTAGTAATTAAGATATGATTAAAACTATCTAGAGAATATTAAATTGTAAATTTGATATGAAAGATCTGGGTGTTAAAGATGTTATACTAGAAATTAAAATTTTTAAAACATCTGATGGATATGCGTTGTCTCAATCTCCTTATATTGAGAAGATTTTTAAAAAATTTAAGAAATATGATAATCGTCCAACAAGAACACCTATAGATTTAAATCTCTACCTATCAAAGAATATTGGATATGGCATATCTCAACTGGAGTATTCCTGAATTATTGGCAGCTTAATGTACGTGACTAATTGTACTCATCCGAACATTGTGTGTGTTGTCAATAAATTGAGCAGATACACGAATAACCCAGGAATAGATTAATGGACAGCAATAGTTGGGGTACTAAGATATTTGAAAAATACCCTTAACTATGGGCTGCATTATACGAGATATCCAGGCGTAGTAAAAGTGTTCTGCGACGCCAATTGGATATATGATATCAAAGACTCAAAATTCATGAGTGAAAATGTCTTTACTTTGGCTAGTGTAGCAGTGTCTTGAAAAGTTTCCCAGCAAACGTGTATCGCTAGGTCTACAATGAAAGATGAGTTTATTGTTTTAAATAAAGCAGGGAAAGAAGCAGAGTAACTTCGCAAATTCCTAAAGGACATTCTAATGTGGGTAAAATCTGTGCCTGCAATTTATATTTATTGCGACAGTCAATCGACAATTGAAAAGGTACAGAGTAATATGTATAATGGTAAGTCTCGACATATTCATTGAACATACAATACTATAAAACAACTACTTTCTAATGGAGTTATCACAATAGACTATATAAAGTCAACGGATAACATCGTGAATTTGCTAACCTAAAGGTTATATAGAGAGTTAATTGATAAATCATTAAGGGGAATGAGATTAAAGCCTATAAATTAAGAGTCGCTTCAAGATAACCCAATTTACCTGACTGAAGATCCCAATATCTAGGTTCAAAAGGATAACTGAATTGTGTGACTCAATAGAATTACTGTGGAGATTATATCTCCTACCAATTTCTATGATAATATAGTGATACCTGCAGCGTTATTTAGGATAAGATATACTTTTAATGATTCTCATATCTTAAAAATTCAAGTGGGGTATGACAAGATACTTTTAATAAAATTTACCTATATGGGTGAGAATGGCCCACTTCTATAAGAATGATAAGACTGCATTATCTAAAACACTCATGAAATCAGGAATTGTCCGACCCCAAAATGGGCACAACCGTGAGAATCAAAAATTGTGTTAGGAAAGATTCTGTGTGACATTCTATTGTCCTGACTTACACAAACGATGAACAGTTCTAGGCATCACATCCACTGATTAGCTAGTAAGTCTAATAATTTATCACATGAAAAGGTTCAAGGCTAAAATTCACCTATCCTTATACAAAATTTTTTTGCTTATACTCTCTTTGTATCTGTATAGTCTTGCATTATCGTTTGTACAGTCAATCTAATTAATTTTCGTTCATGTGGGGAATTGTTGAAAAAAAAATTTAAATCATTTTTTAATGTGAATGTAAATTGATTGAATGTGGTAATTAAAAAATTACCATTCTAGAGGTGTGTTCTTTGGTGGCATCTATTTGGTATGAATAGGCGCGTCTTTTCGTTTCGTGATTATTTTAAATAGTCATGAGTACGTCTATATATATGACGTTTATTTTTTGATTTTAAATATAGAATTACATGGTTTATTACATAGTTTGTGTCGGAGTTCATATAAAGTGAGTACAAAACATGGTTCGTTCGACAGACCTACCGATTGCAGTGCTTTTTATGTGGAATTCAAATTATTGTATCTTGAGAGATAGACGCTCGTAAAACTATAAACACCGTAGCGGGGACGAATTTGTCTTAAGGACATAGCATCAAACGTTAGCTTTGATCTACTTTTATAATTAAAATCATACGGCCTGTAAGTCTAATTTTACAGGTTTATTTTATTTATTAAAAATGCACAAAAAGTACATTAATTTTTCTAACGTTGTTTATATCACAGTAGGTCTTTTAAGAATGAAAAATAATAACTATTGTTTATTGGGCAATAGATAATGAATTAATAATACATAATTAAATATATGTGCAATTGATATTAATTTTTCTTGCCCTCACTGAATTATTTATCTCAGCTATGTGGGTTGTGATTGGCATAACCCTTTGAAAAAATATCAAATTAAATTTGTTGCTCTTTTTAAGTTCAAATTAAATTTTGTTGCTCTTTTTAAGTTATTTGTTATTGATGTTGATTTGATATATATATATACACACATATACACACACAAAAATAAATATAAATTATTTGTTTATATATTTTGTATATATTCAATGTGTTCTTTATGATATAATTAAATTATTGTGAATTGGGGTTTAAAAGATATAACTATTGGTGTAGATTTTTTGTGTATAAATTTTGACCCCCAAGGGACAAAATCCAGACACCACAACCCTGGTAGTCATTTAATTATTGTTAAGAAATCGTTTTTAGAGACATAATTATATAAAGAAGATAGTGTATCAATTTAAGTGAAACTTTATAACGTTCCACTTGAATTTTGTATTAGTATTAGCTTAAATTATATAGCAACTATAATTTATAATTCTTTGTACCTTGATAAATATACAAAATTAAAAACGAGCTTTACTTTTGTTATAGTATTTATTGAAGTTCAAGTATATGATGATATTCCAAAAAATTTCATGCTAAATTTAGATTATGAACCCTTTTATGAAGTTAGAATAAATGTGTTTTGAAAATTTTTAAAATGTAATAAGTGTATGATTTTTGGTCGTAGTAATAATTCTTGTCCCAAATCTAAGATCATGAGTTTTATTTCCTTGTTCAAACAAGAATAAAAAGCAAAAAGAGATAAAATTGTGAAAACAAGTAAAAAACCTTATGAATGGGAACACATTATTGAAGGAAAGAAAATGCTAAAAGTAATACTAATGCTTATTCACTTTATAAGTTTCTTTCTCCTCAAATTTATTTAATATGCTTGAATCTTATATTTTAAAAAAGTTAAAATTATGTAATTAAAAAGGTGATGGATAAAAAGAGGGTTACTAACGTATATGCTCTATATATGGATATATGCTAGTTTGCGTTAGTGAGGAGAATTTGGATAGTCCTCTAGTAAATGCGGTTGCTACCGATTACAAATCATATTTTGGGAAAAAGGGAAAGTAAATATTTCATATTCAAAAAGTGAAAATTAACAAAAAGTTAGAAGAATATCAAGTAGACTTATACTTCAAACAGAGAAGTTGGCCATCTCATTTGATGGTGATTCTAAGCTTATTATCTATTAATCTACACGTTTAAAAATGTCTTCAAATATTGTTTTAGGTGGCAACTTTATTTTTCCATAAAAGATTTCATCTTTAAGTGGTGAAAAAAAAAATCTTAAAGAGAATTAAAACTTTTAAGCTTGTTAAAAAAAATTAACTAGCCCCTCTAATAAGCTTAACAAATTGTGGTTAAAGCCTTGTAATAAATAGAATATAGTATTGGTTAAGTTGTAAGTTTTGCATTTATCCTAGCTCTCGAACTGTAAGAGTGCCTAGGCTTTGCTTATGGTGTTTCTTTTTATATATATTTTTTATTTTAAAAAATGGTATTACTTTATTATCATCTTATTAGCCTTCAAAATATGTATCAAATCTCATTGTATATTTTTAATTTTTAGTTTATACATTCTTAATTACTCGAGAAAACAAAATATAAAAGAAATGGAGACGAAGGTTTTAGTTTTAAGGACATAACATCATTATGCGAAGTTTCAAGGGCTTAATGGTCATTGTATCGAAAAATATTTGGTTGAGAGAAAAATAATTTAAAAATAAATAGTATATTTTTTTGATTTGATAGAATTTTAATAAAGTTATTATGAAATTAAAAATGTTTTAAACCCACCAAGGTAGAGGGGGAGGGGGGAAGCCTGCTTTGACCTAACTCACAATAAGTATGTTGTGAGTTTAATTTGGATATTATAATTTAATTAAAATTATTTATTATTTTATATTTAATGAATATTTAATTTAAGTAAAAAATCATGTCAATAAGATATTAGTGATCACATAATTGATGCACATTTATTTTTAATTTTATTCTCAAAATCCAACAAATTAATTATTTTATTTAAAAATATATATGCTTCAATCATATGAATAATAATTTTCGATTAACCTAATTTTTTTTTTTTATAAAAATTACCTATACGGCTAACTTAAAATAATAAACAATTCTAATTAAATTATAAAATTTCAATTAAAATATAAATTCAACTCACAGCAAGCTGCTGTATCCCAACTCACAGCTGAGTCCCCTACTTCGGTAGAGGTAGAGAGATAGTAATAGTCTCATTTTGAGAAATTAATGGTAGTTAAGAGAATTAAAAAAATAACACAATCTCCCTATTAATTTGCAAATCAAAGAAATAGTTATATAAAATTATTCATATATAATTCAATCCCATCACTTTTAACCGTCAAATAAATATGACCTTAATGTATTAATTAAAAATATTATATACGATACATAAATATTTATATATCTAAAAAAATAAACATATATACATGTACTTAGTACTTATGCATGTGCCTTTAGAAACTCCCATAAATAAAATAGCAGGCAATAGGCAGTTGTGGAGCTTTTAAATACATACACATGGATATTTAGTACACTCATCACATTTATCACAATATTTATATATAATACATAAATATTTATACCCATATAAAGATGAGTGTACTCAACAATTATGGGTGATGGGCGATAAACAAATACATATTTATGTGCTCCGGTTGGGATCATTTTTTATTTTTCTTGCTTATTTTGATTTTTTTATTCCTTTTTTATTCTTTTAACTAAATTTTTATTACTTTTTCAGATCGTTTAAATGAGAGGAACAAAAAAAATAAGAAAATCTTAATCAAAAGATTAAAAAGTTTATTAGAAACAAAAATAAGCAATATAAAATTTAATTTGCTAGTTTGTTAGACTTATTTTTATTTTTTGCACTTTTTTTTTAATGTTTTGATTAAAACATCTATTTTCTGGGTTGGCTCGAGGAAACGATCAGTCAAGAAAAATATAATAATGAACTGAATGATGAATTTTTTACTTAAAAAAATAAATAAGTCATTGGCCCGTTTGGATTAATTGCTTATTAGTTTATTTCATTTTGTTTATTAGTTTATTTTGTTTTGCTTATTTTTATTTTTAATAACTGTTTTCATCGTTTACTCAAACTAGTATATATTATTTTTTATTTTTTCCATTGAGATGAAAGAAAAAGTAAAAAAATTTTGATTAAAATATAAAAAAAAAATTCAAAAAAAAAAAAAAGTCAAAAGACCAAATTTACTTTTGTTTATTTTTACTCAAGTCAACAAATAAAAAAAATTCAAAAACAAAAAACACAAAACTAAACAAAATATCTACGTTAATTCAGCCGAAAACAGGACCATTAATACCAATGAATAAAATCTGCAATTGGTTGCCCAGTGGTTCCCGGGGAAACGTCTCCAAATTCGTAGCCGTACGCCTCTACTTCTTCACCCCCTCCCTATTTCTTTTTGCCAAACTTACATAGTAGACCTGTTTGGGCAAAATGTGCCTATTTTGCTTCTTTTTTCTGAATTTTTTTAAATTTTTTGTTTTTTTATTTTTTATTTTTTATTTTTTAAAATTGTTTCGATGAAATGAACTCAAAAAATAAATTTTTTTTATTAAAAGATGAAATTTTTTTACTAAAGATGAAAATAAATAACATTCGATTTGACTTATTTACTTATTTTTACTTATTTTTATTTTTTGTGAACTTTATTTTATATTTTAATCAAAATTTTTACTTTTTCGACTCATCTCAATAAGAGAAATTCAAAAAGTATAATAGTTTGACTAAATAATAAAAAAAATTCACTAAATACAAAAAATTTACGATGATAAATAAATCAATTAACCAATAAACAACTTTTACCCATAGTATAATGATGTAAAAAAGATATTTTAAGTAAAATAATGTAGATTTGTTTTTATTAAGAAAATAAAAAATAAAAATAATTTTTTTAATATATATTAAATACTTTTATTTGTTAAAAATATCACCAGTCATTACCTATCTGAGCATACCTAATAAGAGCCTATTTGAGATAATTTTTAGGTTTGCTTTTAAAGATTTAATTTTTTTCTTAATCCCAAATAGGGCCTAATTTTCCCCATATACTCCCTATCTTCATCTCTTGCTTTCTGGTTAATCTCAACTGAGGTGAATTAAAAAAATAAAAAGTTTGTTGTAAAAATTTTATTAAAAATAAAAATAAATAACATAAAATTTAATTTATTAATTTATTTTAATTACTCTTAACCTTTGTTATATTTTGATTAAAAAAAATTACTTTACGAAGTTATCTCGATAGAAAGAATCAAAAGGTATAATAAGTTAATTAATTGATAAAAAAATTTACTAAAAATAAAAGAAAATAAGAAAGTAAATATTAAAAAAAAAAAAAAAAGACCATATCTAATTGGATTATGTTTTTGTCTTCTAGTGTCATCAAATTTGGAGAATGACTGTACACTATACCTTATTGGATTTAAAATCAATTGAAACAATTATTTGAGCTTAGATGATTTTTTTGATAACTGACGATGATGACGAGAATTGTGACAATAATAGCTATATCAATTTAATAAGATAAATTAGTACCTTAGTGTTATCTTAGTGTTATCGCAGTCATAATAAATGATTTATTGCCTATTTCTCCCCTATCAATTTCAGCTTTTGACGTCAGATCCAATGTGTCAACAACGGCTAGGAGTAATAGGGCTATATAGGACTCGTTTGGTTAGAAAATTATTTTTATGAATTAATTAATATATTTAAATGAAAAATAGAATAATTTAAAAATAAATAATATATTATTTAATTTAATATCATTTTTTATTTTGTATCTCAGCGACACACCAATTAATTAAAATATTTCAAGTTGAATATTTTTTGTTTTTTATGTTAGAAAAATTCTCTAAATAGAAAAATTAAAATCTATTGTATTTTAGATCATGGTAAATTATGATTCAAAAATATAAATATAGTTAAAATTATTTATTTAAAATTTTCTAACCTTAACATTTTGACTTTTGATACAAATTTATGACTTTTTTCACCGTCTTATGTATAAATTTTTAAGAAGGGTACAAATGTTATTTATTTTTTTCACTTTAATTTGCCATGTTTCGTTTTCGATACATAAAATTAAAATATATATATACATATATATAAAGTTTAATTTTAAAAATTTTAATAAGAATAAAATATAAAATCTTATACTCATACCTTATTTGTTATTGTTTAGTATTTTAGTTCTAATCTTTTATCAACTATTATTCCTCTCTAACTATATTATCTTTTGTTCTTATTAATATTTTAGTATAATCACTTTTAAAATTTATTAATTATTCTTAAAATATATTTATCTTTAACAAGTAAAAATCTGAGACGAAAAATGACAAATCCATTGCTCATTCTTCTAACCTATTAAAGTTGAAAAATACTTACATTATGGTCATTGCCTGTCACTTTTCAGCTTTTTCCAATCTTACCTCATTCTGTCTTGCCTTATTATTATGGTTGTGTTTTGACGCATATTGGTGTTTAATTTTTGGACATTAACTATATTATTAATATCATTAATACATTTTTTTATGTCTTGTTTGACTTTCTTTTATAACTAAGGCAACAAGAAAAAAAAAACTAGAATGAAGGCCCTTTGTATATTTAAAAATTCTAATTCTGATTAATTATAATTTATTTTTCTTGATTTTAAGGTGCAAAGATATTAATTAAATCTTTATATTCAAGTTTTGCTAACATATTATTTTCAATTGATATTATTCATAAACCATTTAACCTTTCAAGTGGCATAGTCTAAATTCTTGACCTCTTTATATTACAACCAAAAAAAAATAAATGCATTGAGATTTTATATAAAAACAAATGTAGCAAGAAAAAATAATTAAATGAAAAAAGTGGTGGCAGTTTCCTAATGAAAAAAAGCAAAAGCTATTCTATAGTAATGGTACTATTAAAAAAATGTGAGGCTGCCCCTAGAATGGCGGGCCGGCGGTCCTAGAAAAACACTAAGGTCTCCTTTGAATAAATGATTTATTTATTTATTTATTTATTTATGGTAAAATAAGTTTAAAAAAAAAAAAGTAAATTTGTTTGGTTATCTTGACTTTTAAATGATTTATTTATTTATTTAGTTTATTTTTACTTATTTACTTAAATAAGTAACAATGTTTAATTTAAATCTTGCTTATAAGTTGTTTATTTGGCTTATTAACTTATTAGTTTATTATTTATAAATTACTTATTAATTTAAATAAGTTAATAAATAAGTTATCCAAAGGAGGCCTAAGTTATCTAGGACTTAGAGCCGCCTCTTGCAAGTGTTTTAATTATAAACGGTAGATTTTAAACATATAGTTTTGATAAAGAATTATTGGTTTCCGAGTGTAATGACTAAAATGTGATTAGTTAATATACATAATTAACTTATCTACTTAATATTTTAAAAATTTTGAGCTAGGTACAAGATTTTATAGGTACGTGTATTAAACTCGTTTGATTAAATTATTTTTTTATAAAATAGTTAGTGTATTTAAATTTTTAGTATTTAAATTATTATAAATTATATTATTAATATAGTATTTTTTGTATCAAAAAATATTTGATTAATAGTAAAACAACTTAAAGAACAAAGAGTACATCATTTAATTTGATATAATTTTTAGTTAAATTATGTGTCCCTATTTACTTGGATGATTTTTCGTAGTCGGTCATGAATGACGATTGTAATTAAGAGTGAGTATGAGACGATTTGAAATTTTATTTATAACTAATCCGATCAACATCAATTTTAAAATATTGAATTTAAAATTAAATTATTTATTTTTTAGAATTAACCCAATTCAATCTGAATAAATTTGAGTTAGTTTGGGTTGAACCGCAGTTTAATTAAATTAAATATTTTTTTAATAAAATATTTTAAAATAATAATATATATCTTGCTCTATGAGCAGTTTAGTTTTTTTTTTTTGTATAATATGTCAAGTTGAGCGGCTTAAATTTTATTCATCTTATTTTTAATTTATAAAATTTTAACTCTAACTAAATGTACAAATAATATAACTAATAATTTTATAGGATTTATACATCTACTTTTAGGTCTTAGGTTGGTTCGATTTAATAAATTTTTAATCCGAGAACTGAATCAACTACTTTGGTTAATGTTTTTAAGACCCACGATTAATCCATTACTTGATAAAATTAAACTAACCCAACCCGTGAAAGTTGAGTTGGATTGGTTCATAAATTTTTTCAGAACTATTGAACACCCCTATTTACGACACCGGCAGCAATGTTGCTCCCGAGTATTACCTCTTTGGACTAAATTATAATTTCTTTTGTTTATTTTTTTCTTGGATTTTGTTTATCACACGAGTGAAGAAAATTTACTTTTCTGAATTGTCTTGACAATATAAATTAAAAAAATAAAAAAATTTAATCAAAAGATAAAAAATAATTATTAAAAACAAAAAATAAGCAACAAAAAATTTGACTTAATAGTTTATTTTGACTTCTTTTTGTCTTTTTTGATTTTTTTTAATATCTTAATCAAAATATTTTATTTTTTTGCTTCATCTCGATAAGTTGAGTTAAAAACTATAATAATTTAACTAAAAAAAAAAAAAATTCACTAAAAACAAAAATAAATAAATAAATAAATAAATAAGCAATAAGTCTGAATGGGCTAATATTTTCTTTTCTTTTTCTAATTTGTGCTTTTGACAGATCAACTGTGTCAAGAAGGAACGGCTAGAATCTACTGTTCATCGGTCGTTATACAAATACACGAACGCACTGAAAAGGATGTCCTCCCACCGCCCTTAAAAAAATCAAAAGCTGACCTCCGAAAAGGATGTGGCCACAGTTCATTGCAATTTATTTCGTTATTTACAATTTTTTTTTTATCTTTAATAACGATTAAAACGAAGATAATATTTATTTATTTTTTATATTGATTTTTCAAACTTATTTTTAATTATATAAATTAACTTTTATATTTTCTAAATATATGTCTATAATATTGTATTTTTATCTCATTTAACTCTATTTTTTTATTATTCATCATTTTATTCTTTCAATCTTTCGTCAGTTATTATTTTTGTTTAATTATATTATTTATAATTTTTATTAATATTATTATTTTTTTATAATTTATTAATTATTCTCGTCACATCTTCATGGGCCACTCCAGTGCATTGGATATGGAATCAATTGATCCCATTAATTTAAGAAATTAATTAAATATATATATATATATATTATGCATTTGTAATTTTTTTTATATAGAATTTCACTCATAACCCCATTAATCTTAATAAATGTGTATCCAAAATTAAAAATCTTGAGGTCAAACTAATCTTTTTTGTTATCACTATAAGTTAATTCACTAAACAAACTAAAATTTATAAATTAGAGTTTGAGTTTTATGAAATTAGAAAAAAATGATTTAATTTAAAAATAAATAATTTTATTTTAATTATGTTTAGTAGAGTTTTTATTTAATTTTATTCAACTTGTAAAAAAATAAATGACTCCACATAATAAATTTTCTAGAGTTGTCACTGCATATTTTTACCATTTAGTCGCTCGTGCCCTGCTATGTCTTATTTTTATCCTTAGCTGTGAGTGATTCACATAGTTTTTATACATAGGTGCAAACCTAATTCACGGGAATTGGTTTGAGCTGAACTTAAAAAAACAAAACAGGCTGTTACACAGTGTGGTTCAGGTTCACACAGAATAATAGTCGGGCAGACCCGCCGAGTTTTAGGTTATGGCTGATTTTACAGCCCTTGGCCTTGTCGTGTACTGAAGAACGTGACATTGATTTAAATTTAGTTTGTTTCAGCACAAGTACATATATAATTGATGACACACATCATACCCAGCCCCCCGCCCACAAGAAATTCAATCGCCTCTTCGAACAACAACAAATTATTCAATTCAAAAATTAATAATAAATTTATTAAAAAAATTCGACAGAATTAATATTAAAATATCAATTAATAATAAAACCTATTCTAATTTTTTTTTAATAAAAAAACTATTCAATGATTCCCACAACTTGAAAATCGTACACTCCTCCTACCCTCCTATCCATCCACCTACCTACCACCTTTATATTTTCAATATTTTCGTGCCCATAGTTTTAAGGATCATCTCCAGATCAACTTCGAAATAGAGGTCTCTTTTGGGTTAAATTTTTTTTTTTTTTTTTTTTGTTTGTAATTTGGTTTTAAGTTAAATTTTTTATTTAAAATTATTTTAATTTAAATAATTAAAAATTTAATGCCAAACGCAATTATCGCAAACCGAGCCAGAGTCTCAATTTCAGAGTGGTAGTTTAGGTATGGTTTGGAATAGAAAGGCAAAAACTCTGTATACTTGTAAAAATGGTTAGGCCGCGTCTTCATTATGCATATACAGCTAGCTGCCTAATTGTAATTGATTCGCCATTTGAGTCGGATATTTGGAAATAATTATTAAGGTTTTTCGTGTTTTTTTTTGTGACAATAATGTATTTTTTTTCAAATAAAAATATTTAATACATATTAATAAATTATTTTTATTTTGTATTTAATTAATTAATAATAAGTTAAAACTATCTCATTCAAAAATGTTTTTTTTCCACATAATTAAATAAAAACACTGTTTAAACAACTATCTCATATTTAATTATATATTTGATAGAGATGTTTTTTAATAATGACCATTTTATTTGGTGTTTAAAGAGCATAATCACGGTGATGTCTCCAACTTTTAAAAGCCACGTAATTGTATGAAAATATTTTATTCTTTTAATACAGAGTATGGCTCCCAAAAGTTTTATGGCACCATGTGATGTGATCATGATCTTGGGATACTATTTTTTTTTTTCATTATTTTAATTTTGATTTTAATTATTATCATTTAAAGTTTTGTTGTAGCTATTTTAGGCCACACTGAGTGCACCATAATAAGATATAGGTTTTGTTTTATTACTTATAGGTTTTTAGCCTTTTTATTTTTTGCTTATTAACATAAAATGCTTTTAGATATTTTTAAAATAATATCATAATTTTTGTTATGCATATCTATTTTTTTATAAAAAAATATTTTAAAATTTTACTAGTTTAAATCTATTAAACAAGAACTATTTTAAATATAAAATTATGTAACAAACAAATAAATAAAATTATAACAATTTTTTGTTTGACTTAAAACTTTTTATTTTTTTTGTCTTTTGGAGCCAAAGAATTTTGGCTTATTGCCTTTTAGTTTTAAGTCTTCCAACTATTCATTAAATAATTTTTGTTGTTGTTTAGCTTTAAATAATTTTAAATAAAAAATTTAACTTAAAATCAAGTTGTCAAACAAGATCATAGTATGCATTACTTATTTGTTACTCAAACTTAGCTTTTTGATTACTTTAACTTTGAATTTAATTACGATAACTTTGACTCATTTATGTTTTTATTTCAATTTTAATTTTCAAATAATGGGTGTACATAATATTCTCAGCTCCTCAAAAACTATTATCAGTCAATCTTAGCCCTTCTTTAGATCTCTCTTTAGCCTTTTATATACGGTACAATTAATCAGCCCACTAAATGGTGTGTAATAGCTTAACAAGTACTAATTTTTTTTTAAGATCAATATATTTTTAAAGATAAAATCTATTATTCTTATAAATATTAATATATTTTATACAAATATTTATATATTATTTATTAGCATTTTACTTTTATATATTCTTCTTCATTCTCTCTTCAAACACGGATTCCATCGTCACTCCAGAGCACTAGCCAACAAACCCGCCATGATTCTACAGTACAATTTCATCATACCGAGATATAGACCCACGTAAATAATTATTGATCTCCCAATAAGCAACTGAAAGTGCCCACTTCCATTTGGTGTTTCCAAATCCTCGCGAGTAATTCGCTCTTGGGTGGTTGAATTCTTCAGTTTTTTTTTTTCTCTCTTGTGGTTCGATTCATGCAATTTCCTGTTGAATGAATTGCATGGTTTTTTCTTTTTCTTTTTCTTCTTCTTCTATTTTTTTTTGGGTTCTATTTACAAATATATTCGTTTGAGCGGTCGGTGTCAAATCAATGGCTACCCACTAACCTTACTGAAAGTTATGTTTGTTGGATCAATTTGATATGGCACCAAAGATATGTCATCACCGAGAGCGATAATTCTAATTTTTTACAACTCTTGGTTGGGTCTTACATCATGAGTTGTCAACCATGCATCCCGCCTTTGAATTCCAATGAGCAAAAGGCTCACGCGGGATGACAATTGAGCGCGCAATTGCTGTGCAAGTTGAGGTCGTGGGTTAAGACTGACCATCACCTTTTTTCCTGTCCTTTCTATTTGTTCTTTGTACGAATCTTCCTTTTTATTTGGCATTCCGTGAACCTCCCCTCATTCTATCTTCTTTCGTTTTTCCTTTCTTTATGATAATTCGGTGTTCGTGTCGGCTTGTGGGTAACTTGATTAATTCTACTACTCTGAAATTGACGACCGGAGAAGATTTGAGCTGATGATTATTAAACAGCAAACCCAAGTCTGGACTATCTGAGCTACCCTTTTCACGACCTTTTATTTAGCATACCGAACTTCGATGCAAAATACGTGCATGCCATTGTGACTCTTCTGAATTCTTCATATCTTGGATCTTTTTTTCCTTTCAATTCTTTTTGATTGCGAGACAATGGAAACTAGGAGAGGAAAGCGCTCTGAGGTATGGCTTGGACGGGATATGATCTATTCTTCAACTTGTGTTTAATTTATTATTTTTTGGGATCCAGAGAGAGTTCACTAGAACGGCGTTTGAAAAGTACAGTTTTTTGATGGAAAATGTGCAGCCCTTCTGGCTTTCAATTATGACGAAGAAATGGCTAAATATCAAACCCAAGGAGTATGATTTTAGTGAAGATGAAGTTGACACTGAAACTGAGAGCGAGGATGATGGTACGGACATCGCAAACTAATTAACCTTGATCAATTCTTTTTTCTTGTACTTGAAGTGTTTGATCAATTTTCTCTTTTTGCATGTATATGCAGCTTACTCTTTTAAAGATGAAAGAGTGCACGTGGGTGAAGATCATGTCCACAGAATCCAGAGGAACCAATCTGCATGTCCAAGTTCAACTTCAGGCAATACATGATTCCTGTTTGAAGTGAATTTTTTTTTTTTCAAAATGATTCCCTGTCTATTTTTTGCAATTGATATCTGAAGTTCCATAGATCTAGTGCCTTTAATTGTACTTCATTAATGTCTACTTGCCTCAAGAACATTGAGTTTCATTTGCTTTATTATTATTATTAATATTATATTATTATTATTATTATTATTATTATTATTATATTATTATTATTATTATTATTATTATTATTATTATTGTTGTTGTTGTTGTTGTTGTTGTTGTTATTGAAATTCGCTGAAGTGTTTGATCTCTCTGATTTATGTTCTATAATTGAATTTTGAAATTTTTGTTACCTCTTATTGTTGAAGCGCTTCATTGGTTTATCCTCAAACAGAAACCACAATGACTAACGTTGATTGCTTTGGCAGCTGCAAATCTTTAATTATATAAATTTGTGTGGTCAGCTTAACTAAAAAAGAAATATGTACCTCTACTCTAAGACGGTGGCACGGGGTTGTTTTAACTCTGGATATTAAAGCGTTCAGTTTCTTTTTTTCTTTTTGTCTAGGAACACCTTTAAAGGGTCATGTCGGGAGACACAAGAGAGGAAAATCAGAAACTTTGCGTCTTCAGTACATTAATACAAAGGATGTGAGGTTTGATCTAGATGAATCTTATCTCTTCTGCTTTTAAAAAAAAATTCTTTATTATTATCATTATTATTATTATCATCGTCATCATTATTATCATTTTACTTTTTCCTTTTTCCCTTTTTTTTTGGGGTGGGGTGGGGGGTGGTTGTTAAAGGAAGCCCCCCCCCCCCTTTCTGGCTGACATTTTTGCACATGTTTTTCTACAGGGTAACAATAGGCACTTGGAATGTTGCTGGAAGGCTTCCACATGATGACCTTGACATTGATGAGTGGCTTTGCATGAAGGAACCGACAGATATTTACATTATTGGGTGAGTATTTTGTCGAATTGCTTAGTTTATTCAAGTGAAGAGATTCTTGTCAGCCTGTCTATCAAAGAGAGTGGAAGGAAAGAAAAAGCAATAAAAAAAAGACATGAAAATAAAAAAGAATATGAAATCTTCAAACAACATTCTGTACTTGTGCATGTTATGGATGCATCAGGAGTGGGATGTTTTGAACAATTTTTCCAAAACAGGAATAGCATGTCAAATTTGGTTTTTACAATCCTTGAGATTAACTTAATTGGCGATAACTACTCCACACGAAATGGAGCACTAGATTTTTAATAGCAGCAATTTATACACCATTAGTTATTTGTTGAAATACTGAATGCAAAACTCGGTTTCATGTCCCTTTGTGAGCCAAATATGAACCGAGTACTTATACAACAGTTTGTTTTCATGTCTCTTGAAATTCAACAAGTTCATTGAAAATGATTCATGCCTATTGCTCTAATAAATTCTTCAAAAATGGGAGTTCAGGATATACGGAACAACTTTACGTCAGCTTAATTTCTGTTTCTGCATTCTGCAGTTTGCTAGAACTGCATATTGAGTCATAACACACTTAGTTTGCAGGAGAATCTAAATCTATCACAGGGTGAGCAGAGTTATAATGTTTTCAATTCTAGCCAATTGTATATAGTTATACGGGATAGTTAACTTGTTCTTTGGTTACTGAGCAGACCAGGAGAGAAAGAGAGTCTCAGCATCATTTTTTCAAGTGTTTTTGGGCCTTTGGTTTCCATGAAGCAAACTACATCACAATAATGACATATGCATAGGCTCAACTGAGTGGAGTTTATTTATATCTCTAATATGAACTTTCAATACCTTGTCTGTTCTGTGCATTTTCTCAGGAATCAAACAAGCAGGGAAATTTTTTTATATGGATGTTGCCTTAGGTGTCATATGCCTTTGCCCTATTGGACCACGATTTTAGACATTGGGATTTTACCATCTAGGCATCATATTGATAAAAAAAACATGACACAATCAAGAGTTCACATTCTATTGTTCAATACGAAAAATGAGATCCATAAAAATAAGTAAAAGATATATAGATATTATAAATCAAGGGTTCACATTGTATTGTTCAATACGAAAAATGTTGACATTGTATTGTTCAATATGGAAAATGTTCTTCTACAAGCACAACATTTTTTGCAATGGTCACGACATAACCGCAAAGCAATAGTCTCTTTACCTCTTCAAGCTTGAATTTGTTTTTGGGACCTGCCAACTGGTGGTGTTCATGTTTCAAGAGTCAGATGATACGCAGCTACATTGTCAGAACTCAGAAGCAATGACTAGTGTTCAAAAAGTTAACGATTACTTAAGCTTTCAAAGGATTTCAAATTTTATATATAGAATCATGAAATTAAGATGGATAGTTTTCCTGGCTTTTGAATTTGAGAGACATGGAAGTCCTTGAATCTTGGTTTATGCCATTTCCCATCATACAATTTCTCATATAGTTCTACAAATGTACTGATGAATTCATCATGTTTCTTTGTTTTATTTTACCTGGATAATTTGCCCCTAGCATCTCAATTGGCCCCTTTTCTCTTTAAACAACTGGTCATCTGATATCATTACAGATGTTGGGGGAATTAGTTATATGTATCATTTGCTGCTTTTGTGCCAGTTTGTCAGATACACTTCATTTTTCAACAAATATCAGTCTGTTATGAGTCTTAAGACCATATCATTTGCTGACGACATTCATTTTCAAGACGTTTTGAAGCAACATTCAATTTATATTGACTGTTACAGTTTCCAAGAGGTGGTCCCATTAAATGCTTGGAATGTTCTCGGAGCGGAGACTAGAAGGCCAATTCCAAAATGGGAATCAATTATCCGTAGAACATTGAATCGGTCTTTCGAACCTGAGACCAAACACAAAAGTTATAGTGCCCCGATATCTCCTGTTTTAAGGACTTCTGCTGCTGCTGATAATCTCACTGATGAGAATAATGATCCTTCATTCGAGATGCTGGGTGAGGGGGCTATTGGCGCCAATAATGTCAGTGATTTCAACATAAACAAAATGAATGGAATTGTAAGTATGGCGAAGAAACTCCAGCTGAGGAGAATATATGGCATTGAGAGTGACAGTAGATTAGACTGGCCTGAACAATCTTTGGACACAACCCCTCAGGTTCTTTCTTCTACTTCTAGACTACGGAGAGTATTCAGCAGTTCAGCAAGAGTTGGCTGTGATTGGATGGAGACTGCTCTAGCAGTCAGCCCTCAACATGTTGCATCCAGTGGATTGAAAAGATCATATCGTAGCTCTGGAAATCTTGGAATGACATGGATGGATCAAGAAGAGAGACCTGATAATCTCGATTCTATCTCTGATGTCTCTGACCAATTTTCTGAAGAGGAAGATGGTTTTTTTCTAGAAACATCAGAGATGCAACATGAAAATGAACTTTCAAAAGATGGATTGAAATCACATCCCAAGTATGTTCGAATCGTCAGCAAGCAGATGACAGGGATATATGTATCAGTTTGGGTGCGCAGAAGGTTGAGGAGACATATAAACAATTTGACAGTCTCTCCTGTTGGAGTTGGGCTTATGGGGTACATGGGTAACAAGGTAAGGTACTTACTAAACAAATTTGCATTGTTGTTTACGCAATGCCAAACCAATTGATGGTCTCTGATGCAGGGTTCTGTTTCGGTTAGCATGTCTCTTTTTCAAACATGGGTTTGCTTTGTCTGTTCTCATTTGACCTCTGGTCACAAGGATTGGGATGAACACAGGCGTAACTCTGATGTGCACGAGATCTTAAGACGTACTCATTTCTCATCTGCCCTCAACACTGATAAACCACAGACAATTCCATCTCACAAGTAAGCATGTTCAATTAAATAAGATGTATGCCTCTTCTGGCTTGTGTGTATTCTGAAATTCTGTGGGTGCAAAATTAGATCTGTTTCCAGATGCTTGTGTCTCTATATTTGAATATTTCTTTTAAATTGAATTTGAAGTAATAACTTCTTTATGCCAAGATATGTTTGTTGTCAAATAAATTAATACCAGAATATTTAATAGATATGCTCTTCCTTCCAAGGAAAAATGGAAGACATTTGTGCCATACTAGAGAAGTGGTTCCTCTCTCTCTCTCTCTCTCTCTCTCATTCATATTTGCAAGGATGGCATGGGCAACAGCTGGTATTTTACTCTGATATGAGATGTTTGCGTGTTGGCCTTTCCTTGCCCTACAATGTACCTTGGGAACAAACAAAGCTGTGTAGTAGAGCTTCGGCAAATAAAAAAGGGCTACAATAGGATTGATCATGTTACCTTGCTTGAATTAAGGAAATCCATGTATTACTCTATCAGGTGCTATAGTTTTTTCCATTACGGAAATTATCAAAGAGACGGAGATAGGAATAAAAAGTTTAATTATCCTCCAGCAGCCAAGTACGGATTTAACTATTATGCTTTCTTATGTTTTTTGAAATTTTACATTGAAAACGGATTTGTAATTCATTGCTTCTGTAAACAGCCAGATATTTTGGTTTGGGGATTTGAATTATCGTCTCAATATGTTGGACGCAGAGGTAAGGAAGCTTGCGGGCAAGAAACAATGGGATGAACTTCTGAACAGTGACCAGGTGAGCGAGTCTCATGCCTATATATTTTTTATTTGGCCTGATTTTGGTGGAATTTCCTATGCTTTTGATAAAGCACTAATTTAAGTAAAATATTGTTCTGATCTGGATCCTTGAGGTATGTTCCAATCTGATCCATATGATATACCGTTAAGAAGAGTTTGTGAGACTCTGGAAATAGTGAAATATTGGGCCCTAATGGGTAAAACCTACTTTCAATACTCGACATTTTCCCATATTGGAATCAGGAACAAGAAAAAGTAAATTGGATTTTCGGCTTATGAGAATCAACTTGCTCAGTTCAGAGCTCTTTTGTCCATGAATTAATTCATGTATGGAGTCGATGAGTATGAATTTTAGTGGTGTTTGGTCATTACTTAGTTGTTATCTAGGTCACTAATAATTTTCTAAATGGTTTTTCTTTTCTCCCGCCCCTGACATTATTTATACATATTAATCTTGAAAGCTTGAGATAGTGATAAATCGAATCATGATGGATGTGGCAGCTGAGCAAAGAACTCCGCAGCGGGCATGTGTTTGATGGATGGAAAGAGGGGCCAATAACCTTCCCGCCCACTTACAAGTATGAATTCAACGCAGACAAATATGTGGGTGAAACTCCAAGAGAAGGGGAGAAGAAGAGATCCCCTGCATGGTAAGTGTGATTTTATTGGAATTGACAAGATTAGGAATCTTGTAGTTGAGGGAAATTGATTATCTGGGATGGAGGCAGGTTGGGGGGAGTGGGGGTTGAAATATATGCCCTATGTATTGCCATTATGCTCCAAGCATCAATTAATGCCATGCTAAGGTACCCCTGGCATGCTTTGGACAGGGTTTTGAAGATGCACCAATGTTATGACTATTACATTATTGCCCACGTCATCCTCTCTTAAGAATCCTCTCTTAAGTTGTCTTATTATTCTTATACTAATTTCATTAAGGGAATAGATTATTCTGATTGGTCTTCGGTGAATTAAATCTCAAAACCTAACTATTGAGATGAGGGTACCCTTACTCTTACATGCTACATATTACTTTTATACTTAAACGATTCGTGATGGGTGTTCATTCAGGAATAGCCACTTTGTACAACACGCACCCTATTCATACTTTTTACTTCAATTCTGATACTATCTTACATGGTTTTAAGTAAAACTCAACTCTAAGAGTTAACTATTGAGCTGAGAGTGCTCTTACAATTATATAGCGTACATTACTTTTATATTCAAGGAATGTGGGACTTCACTTGACAATGGCACTCAAGAATTAGTTTGAAAAATTTAGCGGAGGGTAGAATATCTTGGCTTAATTCTTTTGAATTCATAGACATTTCTAACTATATATATTCTAAATTTCTGAGAGAGAGGGAGAGAGATGTAGCCCAACTTGAGTTGATCAGAGTCCTACAAAATGGAATGGACAATTCATGAAAGAGAAAATGGTGTAAACTAAGTTTGCAATGTCTTTACCCTAATATTAGGGATGAGAACAGTTGTTTCATACTTGGGTATTGTGCAGGTGTGATCGTGTACTATGGCTAGGAAAAGGCATAAAACAGCATTCTTACAGGCGAGCAGACATAAGACTCTCCGATCATCGACCTGTCAGTTCAGTTTTCTTGGTTGAAGTTGAAGTTTTTGACCATCGGAAGCTCCAAAGGGCTCTCAACTTCACAACTGCAGCAGTTCATCCCGGGATTTTCCATGATGAAGAGGGAGAATTTGAACTTCAGCAAATGGCAGGTACTCTAGCAAGCATAATGAACGAAGAGTGTATCATACGTATCATTGTCGTTCTTTGTATCAGTGCTTGAAATCTAATAAATCTCGATGAAAAAATCCACATCTGATCTTGATTTTGCTTTTACATTATGGCACTCCCTTCATAATTTCAATCCAGAGATCACAAACACCAACAAAACAAACCAAACCCCCCAAAACAGATTGCCTTAGGCCGAGTATTTCAATCAGATTTATCTCTTAGCATCGATAGTTAAGATTCATCTATTTCCTTTCTGGGTTAATTTTTCTGGATTTTCTTTCCAAGCAGGGCATATACTTCAAGCATGGAAATGAATGCAAGTCATTTTGACAAGTGCAGATTTTACCTTATAAAACAAGTGGGTTTCAACCGGCTCCTAGTTTCAGCCGAATCGAAGCAAGAAGTGAAGATTTTGGCTTATAAAATAAGTGGGTTTCAACTTTCTCCTGGTTTCAGCCGAATCAAAGTAACCGTGCAAATTACCACGTGTTCAAGAACTTAGCTAGGGACAAAAGTATCAGTGAAACGTAATTACCCAGAAATACATGATTTGTTTGGACTTTCCAGTTCAAATGGAAATTGAGAGATACATGTCGTGTGAATAGTAATTTTTAACTGCTAGGGGTGAAGGTACATGTAGCAAGATACCGGACCATGTACTAATTTTACTTTCACGGGGAATTATGGTTTTAGTTAATTGAAACTTTGGTCTGTGCATAATTGAACTGTTTTTTCCCCTTTCCTTATCTCTTTCATCTTATTCTTTTATTTCTTTTTTCTCTTCTTATCTTGTTTGTATGTGTTAACTTTATTATGTTTATTATTATATATTTATTATCCAGTGTGTGTGGGTGTATGAGTGTAATAATGTTGCCTAACTTTATTATAAATAAAGAGTCTCGTCTATCCTTTAGGGTACGATTTTTCATTATTCTCAGTTTAATAACATGGTACCTGAGCCATCGGACCTTTGGTAACCCTAGCCTCCCTCCTCCAGTCACAGCCCCCAAACCCTAACCCTAAACCACCAGCCACCAGCCACCACCACCAAACAAATATTTGCTGACTACCAAACAATAAACTAGTGCCGAAACCCTAGCCACAGCCCTAAACCCTAACCCTCAATCATAGCCACCAGCCACCAGCAACAACCACCAAACCAGTACTTGCCGATTACCAAACCCTAAACTAGTGCCAAAACCCTAGCCGCCACCTAAACCCTATCCTCTAGACCCAAATCGTCGTCGAAAACCACACACTAGTGGTTGCCAGTCGCCGACAGTCCCAAACTCAAGTCGCCAGTCGTTGATGCACCACCCAAGACCCTCGCCGACCACTTAAAACCCTCGCCGACCACCCAACGACCCTTGCCAGACCACCCTAGCCTTTCGCCGCTCATCGTCGCACACCCAGCGAGGCTCCCAGCCTCTCGTCGCACCACCCCTGGCGCCGAAACCCACCAAAACCACCACCTCTAGCGCCGACACCCTCAAACCAGTTCACTGTAGTCGCCGACAGTCACTCGTGTTGTCGAACTTAGTTGCTGCCACCCTACCAGTCGCCGAAATCCACCAAAACCCCACTAAACAGCCACCGATCATGCTTCGGCAACAGTCTCCGACCGTTTAAACAGTCACAAGAAACCTAGCCAAGTCGCTGAAAAAGTCGCCAGAACAGTCGCCGATCGCAGGAAAAGTCGCCGGGACAGTTGCACCGGTCTCAGCAGTTCTGTGTTTTCGTCTCCCTCACTGTGTCCCTTCCTTCAGCCGTACAATGGCCTGCTTTCCATTCATCGCTAAGTTCTATGCCGTCTAGTTTTTGTTCATGCAGTGAGGGTTGTCTGGTTGTGGTTTCTTTGATATTTGAACAAGAATGTCATTGGAGGGTGATAGGTTTGCTACCCGGACTTCTGGGACTATTGAGTCTCTGACAGATACCGGAAACCTATGAGAACTGAGGTTCTCTCTTCTTCTACTCGGCTCGTTGATGAGAAGCTTGACGGTGCTTCTGCTTATCCCTTGTGGCAGAAGAATGTATTGAAATCCTTGCACGGCATGGAATTGAATTCCCACCTATTTGATGATGCCCCTAATTCGAGTTCTCCTATTTATCGTACCTGGGTACGAGACGATGTTCGTCTCTTCAGTCAGTTTATGAACTCCATGGGCCGCAGTGTCAAGCTTTTGGTTGCCAGTACAGATACGGTGAAAGAAATTTAGGGGCTCTGGAGGATATCTATTCCTCCACAAATGACTTATCGCGACTGTATGATGTGATGCGAGGATTCTTCCACTCGCAATAGGCTAGTCGTCCCATTCAAGAGCACTTTATGAGCTTTAAAGTGCTTGCTGACGAGTTCGATCGCCTTCTTCCATTCACCGATTCAATCAGTAAATTTCAGGACCAACGGATGCAGATTTTAGTCGTGTGTTTCTTGGCCAGTTTGGATCCTGAATATGACACAGCCCGTTCACAAAATCTTGCTAGGACAGACATTCCTACCTTATCTGAGACTTTTCATCGGGTGAGTCGTTCCATGCGTCGTGACGACACCCAGTCTACACCTGATTCTAGTGACCCCGTCTGCACTTGTTGTTTCTCGTGGTGGCAATGGAACTCGGGGCCGTGGCCGTGGTAGGGGCCGTGATGGAGGCCGAACTGGTGGGGGGCACGACGGGGGTGCTCGTGAGACCCGTTATTGCCACTATTGTGGGATTGAGGGACATATTCGCAATCAATGTTATAAATTACATGGAAGACCGTCCCCCGTAGCCAATGCTGCTGTTGATTACTCTCAAACAGACTCATCCTCTTCTTCTCAGAAGCAGCTCGTTGAGATGACCTCAGCCGAATATGAGCAGTATATTCAGTCTTAGGTTGCTAGTCCTCCTGCTCCTGTGGCTGCTATCTTTGCAGATCATCCTAGTGCCTGTTTGGCGACTACTACGTCTGCTTGGGTGATCGATTCAGGTGCCTCCTACCATGTGGCTGGTTCTGCAGGTATCTTATTTGACTATCAGGTGACTCCCAGACATCGTAGTGTTCTTGTAGCTAATGGATCCTCCTTACCGATTAAGGGGCGTGGAATTGCTACCCTCACGCCGTCCTTAACCCCTACCTAATGTCTTACATACTCTTGAAAATTCATTTAACTTATTATCAGTCAGTCAGCTTACTAATGATCTCAACTGTTGTGTGACTTTTTATCCTGATGGCTGTGTT
>JAOTRH010000013.1:5578752-5599048 GCA_034768845.1 Heliamphora exappendiculata | reverse complement strand
AATTCAAACACTGATTCAAATATAGGCTCTTACACGAAGTGGGTAAACAAAAGTTAAATTTGACTCCAACCTCTATACACCTAATATATATATATATATATATATATATATATATATATATATATTGTTATTATATGAAAAAATACAACGCCAAACATATGAAAAACGCCAGGTGTAATCGTCAAACCAAGAACCAACAACAACAGACCAACACAAAAGAAATAAAAGAAAGAAAGAAAACCTGTTGAAACAATACAAAACTCTCTCTCTCTCTCTCACTCTCTCTCTCTCTCTCTCTCTCTATGCAAATAAGTCGTCTCTTCCTTTTTACTTCTTCTTCATCAACCCGTAAAATATTATTATTGTTATTTATTGTTATTTATAAACAAACAAAACCAGTTCTTTCTTTCTCTCTCCTATGTATAGGCGGAAAAAACCAGTTTCTGATTTCTCTCTCTTTATGTTGAGTTTGAATCAAATGTGATGGGAACTGGGTTCTCGCAGCTCTTCCCTTGCTTCAACCCGGCGGCCAACCGGGACGGGACCAACGCGCCGGAGGTGATCTTCACTGCCTCCGAGCCGCTCGACGAAACCCTAGGTCACTCCTTCTGTTACGTCCGTTCCTCTGCTCGGTTTCTCTCGCCGACGCCATCGGATCGGTTCGTCTCCCCGACTCACTCGCTCCGGTTTTCGCCGCCTCACGAACCAGTGGGTAAGGGCAGGCTGGGCGGTCTACCCGAGACCGGGTTCAAGGCCATCTCCGGCGCCTCGGTGAGCGCGAACACTTCGACTCCTAGAACGGTTCTTCAGCTGGAGAATATATACGACGACGCCACCGACTGTGTCGGTGTGGGTGGTGGTGTGAAGTCGAGTATCGTGAATGGGTTCGAGAGTACGTCGTCGTTTAGTGCGTTGCCGCTTCAACCGGTCCCTCGCGGGGCCGGCGGCGGAGGCGAACCGTCTGGTCCGATGGAGAGGGCGTTCTTTATGTCCGGTCCGATCGAGCGCGGTGCACTCTCTGGACCGCTCGAAGGGACTGGCGGTTCGGACGGTGGCCGAGTGCCCTTCTCGGCGCCTCTCGGCGGCGTTTACGTGAAAAAGAAGAGGAAGAAGGGCATACCAGGAATTAGGAAAGCCTTGTCCAGGAATTTTTCGGAGAAGAAGCGGCCGTGGGTTGTGCCTGTCAGGAACTTCGTCGGCCGGAAAGAAGTCGCGGCCACCGGAGAGAGAGGTGACTTGGAGGCGAAGAGGGAGAACAATGTTCAGTGGGCTTTGGGGAAGGCGGGGGAGGATCGGGTACATGTTGTCGTATCGGAAGAGCATGGGTGGCTTTTTGTTGGGATTTATGATGGGTTTAATGGCCCTGATGCGCCTGAATTCTTGATGGGTAATCTGTATAAATCTGTGTACAATGAACTAGAGGGATTGTTTTGGGATTCAGAGGAAACTTGCCCAGAAGAGGGCGTAAAGGTAACTTCAGAAGACGCAGTAATTGCAGAGGGTAGGAACACATTAACGGATATTAGTGGTGGAGATAATATTAATTGTGAAGAAGTTCGAATTGGTGGAAATGAATCTAATGCATCTCAGTCGGATCGTGGATCAGTAAAGAAAGTAACATTTCAACCCGAACAAACTGAGGTTAGACGCAGAAGATTATGGGAATTTCTTGCGGAAGATGACCCAGAAGATGGCCTTGATCTTTCGGGTTCTGATAGATTTGCGTTTTCCGTGGATGATGCACTTAGATTGAGTAATGCCAGCTCGGCTGTAAGTAGACGGTCGCTGTTGTTATCAAAATTGAAACATGGGCTGATTAAGCACAAGGAGAGTGGGAAGTTGTTTCCATGGAGATTTGGATTGGAGGCCAAAGAAAAAAGTGAAGCCAATAATAGAGTGGATGAGAGAACCAGCAAAAGCGGTAGGAAACGTAAAATTGGTCCTGTTGATCATGACTCAGTTTTGAGGGCAATGTCTCGGGCTCTTGAAGTGACTGAACTTGCATATTTGGATATGACAGATAAGGTTCTTGATCAGAACCCTGAGCTTGCCTTGATGGGTTCGTGTTTATTGGCTGTGCTGATGAGAGATGAGGATGTTTATGTGATGAATGTTGGTGATAGCAGGGCTATTGTGGCACAGTATGAGCCTGAAGAAATTAGTACTAGTACAGGGGTAAAAGGCCTTGTAGATGATGGATTGAATGCGGAGGACATAGTTGAGGAGTCTACAGATGCTGGAGAGAGGGTAAATTGGGTGGCAAATAAGGCCTCTACTCAAGCTATGTTGGTAACTGCATTGCAGTTGTCTACTGATCACAGCACAAGCATTGAAGAAGTAAGTGTTGAATTCTGAAGATCTTGAACTAATTTATTTTTATGCATTTTTTGTAAATTGTTGGGAATTGGTTCAATCTTGAAGTTACTGCTATTTCCTTCCTTGTGGCGACTTGATATCAATTGGGTGCAGCTTAGCGTTTTTGGTAGGAATTAGGAGGTAAAAAATCGACAACGTACAACTTCTGATAATTTTGAAAAGTAGGTCTAATTCTAAGTTGGCCTAGAACATCTGGATTCTGGCAATGCAGATTCAGATGTTTATTTTCCTTTTGTTTATAGCCCAGGCAGTTGATTGAATTATGGACTTCGATAATTTAAATCGAGACTTTTCAACTGCTCAATGGTTTTTTTGCTGGATTATATATTTGGGGCATAGAACATTGAATAAAAAAAAAAAGAAAATTGGTGGGACATGAGACATGACAAGCACCTGTTTATTAATTGTTGAAATCAGTAGGAGTTGGACGACTGTAGAAATGCATTAGCAATCCTTGCATTTGGGATTGAGATATTCTGTTTTACTTTTTACCTACCATGAAAACAAGGAAATTGTGATGGTAGAACATTTTAGCTTTGTAAACCCTTGAGAGAGATAAGGGATTATTCTATTTGTATGAATTGATTGCATCTGCAGCTATTGAGTTGTTGTAATGTTTTTTTAGATGGTAAATTTGATTCTTGCAATCAATTGTAGAAAAGAGATTCCTCAACATTTTACCCCGCAATTTGTTCCGATGGTAAAATCAGCGAATCCTTTACTGTTCCCTTTGTCTTTCTACCATTGTTGATGTCTCTTGATCTAAAATTCGATTCTTTTTAAGAATTTGAGGCATATCATGGTTTCTAAATTTGTTGACATTAAACAAGTTTTCACTTTGACATGTCAAGAGTAATTTTGTGGACATACTTGTAGTTAGATTCTTTATTTTCAGTGGTCCATAGCCTTAACATCTACTTTTGTTTTCTTTCATTTGATTTGGATCTTGAAATACTAGGGATTACGCACCTTACGTTCTAAGCTTTCAGATTGTTTTGATCAAGGGTGAAGTTATGTATAATTTAGTGAGTTCAATTGAACCTACTGAACCTTGAAATTGTTTTTGAACATCAACAGTATAATATTGAGTTTTGGGAGTTTTCCATAAATTGGCACCCATAAAATTGCTTTAAGAAAAACGTTAAAAAGCTTAGTTGTTAGTTGTTACATATAATTTAAATTACTTTAGTCAATGTATTGAGAATATATGATTTAAGGTAGATTATGTAAGAGTTGATATTGATAGGTTTTGTAGAACTACAAATCTAACGAACTTTTTTTGTCACATATAATTTAACTAGGTTGAGTACTTTTGTGGATGTATTGGGAATGTACGAAATTACAGTGCATCACGTGAAAGTTGGTTTTGGTTGGTTTTATTTTTACAAAGAAAAAAAAAAGAGTAACTAATGCAATGACATTCTTGATGACTTGTTAAACGGCACCACTAAATAAACGACACCATTGGATGTCTCCTTGATGCTATGCATGTAGGTTAACTATTGGGGCAGGTTATTTACCGCTGCTTTATTTATGCTGAATTTGACATGGATAAGTTGGATCCTCTCGTGTTATGGAATCTTCATGACTTGTTCTATACTCCTTCCTTTGCAAAGATTCCATTTAGGCTTCCAATTTTACTTGAGATGTACCTGAGTGAAGTTTGGGAGATTGAATTTGAGAATTATTTTCTGAAGGACATAATTAATAGATGACCCCTTTCTGCCTTACTTTGCCTATTTTTTGTTTCTTGTACCGTTGTGTCACTGTCACATAATTAGGTAGGTCATTAAAGAAGTAACTTTCACGGCAGGTGTTAGCTAAGGCACAATCATAATTTGTTACCACTCCCCAAGATTTCTTATGAGCCCTTTTACCATCGCTTCTGGCCAAACGATTGGCGGTTGTCGCTTGGCCTTGGGTTGTAAATGTATGGTCTCCCACTTATTAGTCCTCTTTGTGCAATTGTCAGTTTGCCAAGCTTTAAATGTGTGGTCTCCCACTTGTTGGCTCCTGTTTTCTCTCAGGAGAAGTACCTCATGACAGTCAAATTTGGATTTCCAGATCATACCACTTGGACTGATGTCTCTTACCTGCATTCCTTCAAATTGGCCATATCTTTTGCCAACTCATATGCTTTCAGCTCTGTTGGTTCATTCACTTTTGAAATGCTGTTTAATTTGTACAGGTTTCTATATCAGTGCCATTGTTCAATCTTGATGCAGCTGATTGTTACTATTATTATTATTATTATTATTATTAAAGTACGAGTAGCAATTTGTTAGACTTAGGGCTTAATTTTGATGATGTCTACGATGCATTGATTTATTGTGCTTTTGCTATTTTATATGCTTAACAATCTTTGACACAAAAGTATTACATTACATTTGCTAAACCTCGTGCCTTGAAATGCTAACACTCTTTGAATATGCTTTGTGGTGTGGTATAAGCACTTAGCCATTTACATTGATATATCTTGTATACGTCATAAAAAGGAAAAAATAAGTTTCATATGGTACATAATTTGGCTCATCTTGACATGTTAACAAATTGAACTTCAAGTTGAATTCATTTGATGATATCATTGTGTTCTAATAATCAAGTTGATGCCATTTGATAATGTTTTTGTGGTTAAATGCTGCAAATTCTGTTTTATCTTGCAGTTGTATGATTGTTTGATTTTGATATTAGATAAATATGTATTCAAGAAATGAGTTGCTGAGCATAAATGGATTGATGTTGATTTTGACAGCGGGTAACAGGTTCTTCAACATCTATAATGGCATTAGATGATCTGCAATTACCACCAACTGTAAAAAATGATTCTAGGGTTATAATTACAACATCTAAACACTTGGGATTCAAGATTGAGGAACAAATTTCAAATCAAATTGAGTGTTTCATTAAAAAGCTCAAGTTTTGAGTCTTATATTTATTCATTAAGCTTGCACTTGTTATACCCAATCATTTGGAGTTGTTGTCGTGAAGCGAAATCTTACATCGTTAAAGTACAAAAGCAATGTGTAGTATATAAGCATGAGGGCACCCTCACCTCAATAGCTAGTTTTTCGGGTTGAATTCTACCAAAGACCGTGTAATATCGTATCAGAGTTGGAGTACTAGGGATGGGTAGGGTGCGTATCCTTGACCTGCACGTGACAAGTGCTGGCCAGTGAGCACGTTGAATATGAGGGAGGGTGTGAAGCGAAGTCCCACATCACTGGAGTGCAAAAGTAGTGTGTAGTATATAAGAGTGAGGGCACCTCCACTTTAATAGCTAGCTTTTGGTTTTGAGTTCTACTTAAGACCGTATAACAGTTGTATAATTCTTTATGAGTTATTCGCTGTTTAAATTTTTCGTAATAGGGTAGTTAAATCGTTAGGAATACTTTGTGAGAGTTTTTGTAAGAAAACACTTGGGTACTTTGTACACAAAAAACATGGAGTGTTTTGGGGACTTGTCTTTTAAGTGTTTTTGCAACAAAGCAATTGCTGTAAAGGTCTAGCATTAACCGTGGTGGGTGCAGGTTGTAAAGTTATTTGAATATAGTGGAAATACTTAAGGAGGAACTTGGAGAGTGGACATAGGCTTGGGATTGAAGTAAAAAAAAATATAAATCTCGTGTTTATTATCTCTTCCTTTATCTCTCTTTAAATTACTTTACCTATTATCATATTCATATTGTTTCATGCTAGTTGATATACCCAATTGTTGTGCATCTCATCTCATTGCTTTGATATGTGATTATTGGGTTTTATTTGTTATTCCAATTCACCCGCCTACCTGGGTAACTAGATTGATACTAAAGTAATTGGCACCTTTAATTTTATTGACTGATGTTTTGTGATGCAAAAGGTATTTTATCATCCATTGATGCCTTTTATTTCTTCTTATTTGTCTATCCTGCTAATGGAGACATTGGACTAGTTAATTTGCAAATAATGGCTGAGTTGGCTGAGTTACTGGTAAGGGTAAAATGCCATTGAAATGCACCAAAAGGGTGGCAACTCCCATACGCATGATGTATTCAGAAAAAATAACCCCAAAATTTTCTATATATCTACAAGGATGCCCAACTTTCCCAGAAAGTCAACAAAATCGCGCAAAGGAAAAGGTAATATCTCCTTAAGCCAAAAATATAAGGAAACTAGAACAGGCTCCCTCAAGCAAAACAACTTCCTCTCTACATATCAAAGCACCTTCTATTCCTCTGAACCCATATGACCCCATCAACCACAACGAAACCATCTTCCAGGCCTCTGTGAAGCTACCATTAGGGTGTGCCCTGTACCAAGAAGAGAAAAAGCTTCCTAACTGTAAATATTTTGAAATTGTGAAATAGGATTTTTATCCTGATGCTTACGTCATAGTTACAAGTACTTTGAGACATCACTTGAGCTAACAGGTAACAACAAGAGGATAATTAGAACCATCTTGGGTCCTAGGTGTTTGGAAAAAGGGTTGTGTAGTGAGGAAAATACAGCTAATTGTAATTACGGTTGAAAATTCTTCTTGCAAAAAAATATAAAATAAAGAAGAAGAGAAGGAATAACCAAATATTTCCTTTAGAGTTCCCTAGGCATCCCTCTAGAATCCTCGTTGTATCCTCAAAGACAAAATGCTGCATATTTTCTTTAAGACTTGTTCTCCTTGGAATTTAAAGAATTACATAGTTTTCTTTTGAATTTAAAAGAATTACATTGAAAAATATAGTTTTCTTAATGTGATAAGAAAATATTTAAAAAGGTTTATTATTTGCACGTAGACTAAATTGGATGAAACACTAGAAACCTAGGTACTTGACTGGTAAACTCATGTATACCAACTGTACCGTGTATGGAGACCCCTCATTACAAGTTTGACTCAAATTAACTGCTACGGACCACCATCACATGTTTTGTGCATAAATAAAATTTATCATCTGTAAAAATACTCTCTCACTTACAAGGCTTAACAAACATAAAAACACATTCAGGGTCATATTAACTTGAGGATATATAAATTATGTTCCAAGAAAACTCCAAACATGATTCTAACTTCTAAGAGGCCTCAAGTGGGCCCTTTTCAATAATCAAACCAATTTCTAAGATTTCTCTTCTTTGCATTTATTTTTATTTGAAGTTGTTTTGAATTCGGTCACATGTTGATTCCAGTCTTTTAATCTATAAATTTTATTGAAAGCTGCAAAGTGATTCTCTGCTAGGTTTCTACAGAAGTTATTATTTCCTATTAATATTTGTAGTTATATATACACATTTTTTTAATGTATGTAATAATGTTTACATATTACATACATATATTCATAGCTTTCTATAATTTGTTTTGTAAACATAGGATGGCCAGTTTGGAGGTCAACCTCTTGACCAAGACGATGCAGCTTTACTTAATTAATTAATTTTGTTTTTCACCTTTTTTTTCCTTATTTTGAGGAGGTTTCCCTCTCCCTTTTTATCATATACATAGATTCCATCTATGTAGAATGTTCAAATCTCATTGATATCCCATAATTTATTCCGAGGCATGCATTTGTCAAACGTAAGCTCTTCCATTCCATGCTTCCTCCCGACCTCATTTATATTGTGGACAGTTTCATTCTATAGAAGACTGTGGTGTAGTTTTAGTACATCTCATTGTACGTTTTCACAGTAAAGTTTTACCCAATATTTCTTTCTACACATTGAAGAAAAGAAAGAAGAAAGAAATATGCTATTTGTTCAAACCTATGTGTTTACTTGTGGAACATTTTAAAGGTATATTATCATATTCCGATGTTCTGCTCTGCCATGGTGTTTCTTAGTCCATGGTTTCTTTTCGTGCTGCTGCTGCTGATTGTTTATGAGCTTTTTTCTTGTATCCTCGATGCAAATTAGCTTAGAATTTCTAAGAATTTCCTTTCTTCACTTGTAACTATTGCAGGAAGTTATGAGGATCAGGAGTGAACACCCAGATGATAGCCATTGCATTGTCAATGATAGAGTAAAAGGACGTCTTAAAGTTACCCGTGCATTTGGGGCTGGGTTTCTTAAACAGGTTGGCTGATGATTTTCTGTTATTGTTGTGTCTGAAGGATTTCAGCTTTGATAATAATGTTACCTGACAAGGGGAAAAAATAGACATGGGGAAAAATTGAAAAAAGATACTAGAGCTCCCGCTAATAAAGTTAGAATAGGTGCATGTTTGGGAGGAAACATAGCAAATTTGTTGAACCATGACTTGTTTGGCCAAGCATGGCCAGATTTTACTTTTACGGTTCAAAATAAAGGACTATGTATTGGAGGAAGGGGTATACAATTGTTAGATGTCATTTCCATGAAAAGTTTTGTGTTGATGAATTCCTTCATAGTGTTATAATGACTTAAAGATAGATATACATGCCACTGCATTGACTTACAAAGTCCAGACGTAAATATATGAAGTATGAGCATGAGGTTGTTGTTTTATTGGAAGCATTATAGCTGCATAAGTATAGTTATATATAGCTATAAAATATTTGGTTTGCATTTCCCAACATAAAAGTCAAATCTGTAAGGTCAAGGTATGACAGTGAATTCAAGGTATGACCGTGAATTCTTTATGAGGCTTTAAATTTTTTAAATTTTAGTGATTACTCTTCATTGACGAGGAGGAAGCCAGATCCATTCTTTGAATGTCGAGCACTGCAAATTTTTCCTGTCACATGTGCCTTTGACATTTTCCTGTTTCTTAAGAAGGCTTAAAATTATTATCTAGACATTGCTGAAACAACCTGTATTGCTGAAGCACCTAATTAAAAAAAAAAAAACAAATACATTCATTTAGTGTTGAGCTCCACAAAGTTCTCATGTGTGCCTTTTACACTTTCCTGTTTACTGAGAAGGCTCAAAAATATTTTCTAGATAATGAGAAGAACTGAACTGTTGGAGGCACCAAAAAATAAAAATAAAAAAGGAGAAAAGAACTGAACTGTTGAAATCTACTACATGCATTGTAATCCGTCAAGTTAGTTTTTTGATGAAACACTGAAAATGCGATACTTATTGTCTCACTTGAGGTGCAAGCACCGGTGTTCACTAGCCTCATAGCCTGACTAAATGATTTATTGCTGGATTAAACTTTTCATATATAATTGCTTTGAATGTATAGGCTTACTTAGTATGTCTACTACATTTTTATCAGGAATATGGAGACTTAAATGATATTTTTGACATGCATGTTGGTGCAGCCCAAGTTGAACGATGCATTATTGGAAATGTTTCGGAACGAGTATATTGGTACTAGACCATACATATCTTGTTCACCTTCTCTCCGTCACCATAAACTCTGTCCAAGAGATCAATTTTTAGTCCTCTCATCTGATGGCTTATACCAGTACTTCAGCAATCAGGAAGTGGTTTCTCATGTCGAGAGCTTTATGGAGAAGTTTCCAGATGGGGACCCTGCACAGCACCTAATAGAGGAGCTTCTTGTGCGTGCAGCCAAGAAAGCTGGTATTTTTTTTACCTTAATTCTTGAGCTCCTGTGTGCATGCTTGTCTTTATATTCATTAGTTTTCTGGTGCGCTTATTCTCTGTCAGTTAAGACATTTGCAAGGACATACAAATTTAATCCTGAGAATTTGTGTTTGCAAAATTTGTTGGAAGTACAAAAGACCTATGTTGTTTAAGCCTCTCTAATCAAGTTGGTAATTCAAATTTGTACATATGCATTGACTTCCACATTTTCTTTATTAAGTTATTCATGAATATTTGTAGTGTTTTATGGTCCCAATATATATTTATATATATACATCTATATACATGCGCGCGCACACACACAAACACACACACACATATATTAGTTTTCTAACATATTCCGTGTTTATCAGAGTGGCACATCGTCAGTCCTGCCTTGGATTATTCTGATGCCCCCAACTATGTTTGTATTTCGCTTGGAATTTTGAGAGACTGATTACAGGGATATTATCTTCCCTCTTTGCTCTAATTGGCATGTATTCCTTCTTTCAACTTTTCCATTATATATCATCTCTTAAATTAATTTATTGAAAAATATTTTCTAAAAGACCTAAGAAAGTCACTTCTAATGCTATTCTTCAGCTGGGGGAAGCAGACCCTCTGCCATATCTGTGCTATTTATGGTTCAATAATTTGTTTAACAAACAAATTAACGCCCACTTATGGTTTATCTGAATTTGGTAGTGAACAAACTAACACCTAATACAAATATAGATGCTAGTCTAAGTTCAAGAGGAAGGGTCTGATTTTCTATGTTTCTTGTAGTGGTTTTATAAAGTGATTGTTGGTTGTGATACTTTGGACTCAAATTTGTCACCATCTCTAATTTCAAATGATTCCCGTGCTTGTATGGATGAGGGATTATGTCTTGTGTGTGGGTTATGTGATAATATTAGATTTGGGATGCAACTTTATGCCACCGAGTTGGACTGACTATTCTTCATCAAGGCGTGAGTGTTTGACCTCTACGTGTGATGTGGTATGATTGTGGAGTCAAAATTTAGAAAAATGAAATAAATTATTTTGACACACCCCTTTTCCATTTTTTCTTCTTTATAGAAAAACATATATCAACCCAAAGCCCAATCCTCTGAGCAAACATCCCCAACTGATGTGGAGATCCAAATGCCAAAATCCCATTCTTCAAGCCAAGAGGAGTACTATAAAGAACTGGACATAAGTTTTGGTAGAAATTTGCAAATCCTATTGGTAATATCTAAGCTCTCAAATTGATGTTCTTGGCTTTAGAGAACATATGATTGCGAGCACGCAAAAAAGAAACATGCAAAAAGAAAATTCTAGTTTTAGCATCCTTTGGTTGTCCTACAAACTTGTTTAGGCTTGGTTAGGGTAAGTTTGAGATATATAACACGCATTGTTATATTTTCTTTATAACACACATTACATATGAAATGAGTTCCTGGAGTCCAGTTAGCTTGTATTTTTGTTTATCCTGTAGTTCTGTGCATTCAACTTGCTCACAAGTTGATACATTTTCAGAATGTCCCTCATGTCAGCCTGCTGAGACCTATTTTTTACATTATGTGCAGGAATGGATTTCCATGAATTGCTGGACATCCCACAAGGTGATCGTAGAAAGTACCATGACGACGTTACTGTGATGGTGATATCACTTGAAGGAAGAATTTGGAAGTCGTCAGGAAAATACCTTTGAAACCCTTCAATCCATGGAATTTTGCAGCCGATGACATCTCCCTTTCTAAGTCAAAGTTGCAGCTTTGATCCTCGAGCTGAGTTAAAATTGGCAGCTGTTTGGAAGCTCCAATGCTGACCCTCTTTTCATGGGTCCATGAGGATTCCTTCATCTCGCATCGTATGCATACAGATAAAAAGGGGGAACCCCACATGATAATGGCGAAGGCTGATGTTATATATTCATCAAGACTCAGAAATGCATTCCAAAATATAGATTTTAGGTTGAAAAAATAGGAATTTTGTAGCGGGAGCGGTGGGAACTGATCTTTAGCAAAAGATATCGCCCTTTTTTTTTTGTTCTTATTTCTTCTTTTGAGATTTTGCAGTGATGGAAGCTATTTTCAATTCATTTCTCTCTTTTCTTTCTTGTAACAGCAAAGGATGCGAATGTAATTGGGGGGGCGGGGGTTTACATTTTCTTGAGAACTTGAGCATTTTCCCTTGTCAAAGACAAGCATCTGTAATTTTTGTTGGTGGATTTCCACCAATTGGGTTTACAAGGGTCTGGAAATTCTTGTCTTTTGTAGAAATCTCAGTTGCATCTCAGTAGCAGCTGCACAAATGGTTTCACAAGATTCACAACTAAGCTTGGTCGTCATCCCAAGAAAACTACGATCTATATAACAGGAAATTTCAATTAAAAACTTCTATACGTGTGTGTGTGTGTGTATTTTCTGAGATCAAGGTTATATAAAGATCTGAAAAGCATATTTATGGTTATACGACATGCTGCAAGCTAATTAAAATTTTTCTTTACTAAGTAAATGTTTAATTTTTTACTGCAAACTGCCATTTTACAATGAAATTCAATACTCAAGTCTTAAGGCAACACTTCTATTTAGGAAAGAACATAACACACATTAACCTTAAAAGAAAAAAAATCAACTCACAACTCTAGAGGTGAGAAAGAAACGGAAAAAAACAAATGATGAATTATAGGAATGTAACAAATGATGAATTATAGGAATGTAACGTTAAAACATTACCTATCTCCACCAATACAAAATAAGAGAGATACTACGCTAAAAATATAAACACATGATCAAGTGTAAACACACCCTTCAAAGGGCAAGTCCACCAAAAATCCAAACAAAATAAGAGAAATATTACGCTAAAAAGTATAAACACACGGTAAGTGTCTAAAGCCAATCATCAAAGTCAAACTCTCAGTCTCAATCATAGTACGTTAAGTACCACACATCCTCATATCAATGACCACACTGTCACTGACTCAGCTAATGAAGGAAAAAAAACCTATAAAGATACATGGAGTCAACACCAACAATCAACAAAGGCACACCCAACCTAGACGGAGAAAGAAAATAATCAACATATCTCTCCTGCCACCTGCCTCTGTGACAACACTTTTTTTTTTTTTTAATAACCAATATCCGAACCAATATGCGCACACCTCTCCGACAACACATTAGCACTTGGTAAACCTAAAACTGGCAATTATATTCATAAAACCACCCATAATTTCCTGCTTCTATAATTAAAAGGATCTCTTCTTAGAATGGCCGAAAACACACAAAACAATCCCTTACTCTGATACCCCTCATCAAGATCATGAACGCAGATGCCCAAGCACACATGCAAACAAATCTAGGTATATCTTTCTTCACAATGTAGCAATCTCAACGAGAAATATTAAGCCCACTCCAAGCTAAACATCCATAAACCAGCCTCAACAAGGCACCTAAGGGAGATCTAAGCATCTCAACATCAAGCATGCAAGAAGACCAAATACAGCTTGAAAAATCATGGCACTAGTCTCTCTCTAGATTCTAGAGAGAGAACCTCTCAACGCTCTCCCCCATTTTACACTTTAATTTTTGCCAAACACTCTAATTAACATTGCACCCTTTGGAGGTAACTGTTGCTTTTGGAATCACACTATTTCCCTCAACCGATGGAATAAAAGAAAAGAGTGAACTCTTGGGTTCTTACTTCCTGATTTATGCTGGAACAGCAAGAGATGGAACCCTTGATCATACTCGTCATACTGTATGCATTCTCTCTTTCACTCGGCGCAACAACTTTCTTAACACGTGATTCATAGGCAAATTGACGAAGGCAACTATATTATGGGTTTTGCTTTCCGCAAACAAGTAAATGCCTTGAGACTTACATCTTCATTTTCCTCTTTTCACAGAGGAGGGCATCCAGACAACAAATACCAGCACAGCCTATAATCTACCTTAACACCTCTCTCCATTGAGACCCTCAAAGACCAAGTCATGAATTCTCTCCTGTCTTTCCCCAAACATTGTATCAAACAAGTGCGTTCCATGACATTTAGCTCAACACCCAGCTCAAACATTTCATCAAACAGCTCCACTGCATATTATCCCCCCCATCGGTCACCCACCCATTCGACCCTCTTTATCGGCCACAATATTAATTCAAACGAGTCGAAGAAGAATAGGAATTGAAGGCAAAGATAAACCCAAAAAATTGGGGCAAGAGATCCACCGAGGTGGAGAGCCATAAGAGAGCCATAAGGTGGAGAGCCGTAACCGGATGTGTGGTATCAGTAAAGCCCGAAAGCTGTTTCCGTCCCTGTCGGGGGAGATGCCAATGCCAACCTGTCGGGGGAGATGCCAACCATCTCTCCTTTGTACGATCACGTGCTTCTTTCTTTTCCTTTTCCAATATAAAACGCCTAAGAAACTTTGTCTACAATCGATGTGGTATGAAGAATGGTGCTTGCAGCTTAATTTGGGCGTGGACTTGTATTCATTTTACATGGGCCTAGGGCTTAATGGAGAACGATCATAATTTTTTACTTGTAATTGTAGTTTTTAATTTTAAATCAATAAATACAATTATAATAAACATTTACAGGTTATGCTTAAAGAAATAATTAATTTTTTTTCAACTTATTCGAACTGAACGATAATTGACTTAAAGCTAAGCTTATCACGAGTAGCGTTACTACTTGATTGGTTGATTTTTTAATGTAGGTTTTGATTTTAAATCAATAAATATAATTTTATTATCTAACTTTATAATTATAATATATAAATTCATAATTTTAATTATACCAAAAATTGGTAGAGTCAATAAGTCTATATCTGGAGTTATTCGGTCTACTTGATCCAACCGTCTGTATCCATCAATGCGGGACAATAGCCTGTTGCCGAGCTTATTCAGTACCTTCCTTATTCAAAACCGTGATGGCCCCATATGTTTTTAGTTGAGAAAGAACATAATTTTTGAAAATGTGTTATTTACAATGGAATTTAATGTTGAAAAAAATGGCTTTCAAATGCATTAAAAGTTTATTTTTATTAAACTTTGAGGCAATTTATGAATGGAATCCACACTTATTTTTTAGTGGATATATGAAGAGAAATGTTTAGTTACATGAGAGGAATAAATGTATGTAATTACTTTAGCAAAACTATTTTTTAGAGTGAATGAAATTTAACTCTAAAGATGTTAGCTTGATGTTGAAAAATATTGATGTTGGAAATTTTTATCCCACGTTGCTTGGGAAATAAAAAATTGAGGAGCATATAAGATTCAAGTTTGGATTTACATTTGGACCATAAGGGGTACCAAATTTGTGGATAAGAGAGGACTTACTTAACAATAAGTTGGGCTTAACTCGACAAAACCTGTCTCCGTTTGGTTGGCCAAGTTGGACTAGGATTTGGGTGTGGGAGTAAGCTCCTAGGTCGGTCAATTTATATTTTTTGACTAGATCTATTTCAATAATTAAATAATATAATTAGTTTTTCCATCTTAATTTTTGTCCCCAGAACCGTGGGTTCAGATTGCCGATTTAACGACATCGGTTGAAAATGGCATCGGTTCGATTTGAATCTTTGCCCTGGTTTGTGTGTGACCAAACCGATAAACGATACTTCTTGCACCTGTTCAATAATAGCAAAAAGTCACTTCCACTTCATATTTAAAGGCTGTGCCTCCGCCGGTTTATTCACTCAATCTCTAGATTCATCTTCTCATTCTCGCCATTCTTGTCGTTTTGCTTTATTCTAGAGAGAGTTCAAGCCTCAGTTGGCTTGCTGTGTGTGTAGATAATTGTGCTTTTGCTACACACTATTGATTGTTTTATCTTGAGAGACAGACGTCCAGTTTCTACAAGCACCGAGGCGATGACAAATTTTGCTTTAAGGATACAGCATCAAACGTTAGACTCAACCAATTTTCTGTCATCTGGTTTTGTTTTAACAGTAGTGTAAGAATTTCTTTTAAAGTTGTTTTGCTTATAGTAAAACTATTTTGTTTTTTTAATACATTTTGTCCATTAATTGTGTCTGTAATATAAAATTGTTTTAAATATCCATTTTATGATTACAGTAGCTATGCGTTTTGTTTTTCGATTTTAAGTAGTTTTTAAAACAGTTTGTCCAACATTTAAGGGTTACATTTCAAGTAATTTCGTGTCAATTTGAATATGTATTTGTCAAATTAAATAGAGGGCAAAAGTTCCCACTAAACAATTATTATCGATTTTAAATTCTAACTCTAAATTAATCTCAACTATTATTTGTAGAATGCATTGAGAATATAGAACCAATTTTTAAAAGATGAGTTTTTATCGTGCGATTTAAGATTGAATTAATCTCAACGTTTTAACGGTGTAATTTTTTAAAACATTTGTACCGATTCAGTTTAAAATAGCGTTGGTTCGGTTTGAACTGCTACACCGATTTGGATGCGACCAAACCGGTAAACAATGCTTCTTTCACCTGTTCAGCAATAGCGAAAAACCACTTCCACTGCTTCCTAAAAGGCTATCCCTCTGCCGGTTTATTCACTCAATCTCTAGATTCATCTTCTCGTTCTCGTCATTCTCGTTGTTCAACTTCATTCTAGAGAGAATTCAAGTGGTAGTTGGTTCGCTATGTGTGCAGACAGCTATACTTCTACTGCACAATATTGATTATTTTATCCTATGAGCCAGACGTCTAGTTCCTACAAGCACCAAAACGAGAACGAAAATTGCCTTAATGACACAATGCCAAACGCTGGATTTAATCAATTTTCTGACGTCTGGTTTTGTTTCAATAGTACTGTAAGAATTTCTTTTAAAGTTGTTTTGTTTATGGTAGAACTGTTCTGTTTTTTTAAAATATATTCTGTCCATTGTTTCTGTAAAATAAAAATAGTTTTAAATAGCCTCTTATGTTTACATTATCCACGCATTTTATGTTTTCTAGTTTTCAGTTTTTTTAAAACAGTTTGTCCAACATTTAATTGTTGCATTTCAAGTAATTTTGTGTCACTTTGAATATGTATTTGTCAAATGAAATAGAGGGCAAAAGTCCCCACTAAACAGTTATTATTGATCATAAAATCTAACTCTAAATTAATTTTAGCTATTACTTTTAGAATGCATTAAGAATATAGAACATATTTTTGAAAAGATAAGCTTCTTATCATGCGATTTAAGATTGAATTAATCTCAACGATTTTTTTATTCAAAATATGTTAGAAGAAAAAAACATATTTTGAAAAATAATAACTTTTTTATTATATAAATTTTAGTAATGTAGGTCATTTTACCTACATACATACATACTCACATGTATATCTATATATAGAAATTCATGGAGAGCAAGAGTGCTACATTAAAAAATTTAGTGAACATTTTTGGAAAGTATAGATTATTTTATTGTAAAAAGAAAATGTCACACTCTTACTTGGAACATGATTATCATTATTTGTAGAACTTGTTTAAAAAAACAATAACAAACACAATACGAGAATGACATGAGAATAAAACTCAACTGAATATTTTTAAATTTTAAAATACGAAATATAATAACGCAATAATTTAATAATACTCTAAAAATTCTAACGTTATAAGCTAAAAAAACCCATTAGTTATTTAAACAAAATTAAATAGACTCAAAATTTTATTAGAGACGGTAAGAAGAGCCCGTAAACATCAAAGCCATCTACTATGGATGACAATTTTTCTGGACTTGCCTTATTCCCGCAAGTTTTTGCCCTATTTTGTACGAATTTTTTTTGCCCTCGATAACAAAAATAGTGGGGACGATATTTACTCTTCTCACCCCGTTTTTTTTTCATCCCGCCCCACGATTACATAAAATAAATATTTTTACAATATTAATATATGTATAAAATATATATTTTATAAATATAATAAGTTCAAAATATTAAAATATTATATTTATCTCAATTTTTTTTATTTCCTACATTTTATATATTTAGCTATATTGATTCATCAACTATTATTTTTTATTTATTATATTATTTATAATTCCTATTACTATCACTATTTTTAACCTTAAAAACTATTACCGAAATATATCCGTCCCTGTCCTGTTTCTTGTTATTTTTTTGATATTTTTCTCTGTTCTCGCCCCAATTAAATAGGGGATGAAGATGAAAAAACTAATTTCCAGCCCTTCCCAACCCCATTGCCATTCATATCATCTACTCTTCAGCGTTCACATCTAAAAATTATTTATAAATGGTATGAGCTCACAACACCGTGAATAAAACACACATATTAATATACAGTTTTAAATCAAGGGATAAAAATAAATTGATAATAAGAACTATATTTTCAAAATAAAGAGTACAAAAAGATATTTGGTAAAATATCTTTATCATAATTTTTTAATCCATTCTCCGCATAGCACATGAAAATCCATGTTACAAGGCAAAGGATAATTTATTTAAAAAATTCACATTTTTTTTTTGTTGGCACCCCAGTTTACTCCGCTTCCAAAAAATATTGAGAAAAAAAAATTAATCCTTCTAATTTTTTTCATCACCACGGGAGAAAAAATCAAAATAATCTAACTAAGAAGACAAGATCAAAGCCATTAAATATTTAAATATAACGAGCTCATGAAAACCACAAAAAGTTAGGACATGATAGTCAGCATTCAACGGTGAAAAATTGCAATATTAGATCGGATGCGTCCCTAGCCGATAAATTAATCCTTTGAAAAATAAAAAAAGAAAGGGTGATGTTTTCAAAATTCTTTTTCTAGATACATGTCATCTAGAACTATGAACAATGATATTTTGTGTGTTTAAATCCTAAATACGTGAATGATTGTTTTTGTTTTTGGGAGGATCAAATGACCCATTTTTAGTCATATTTTACCTAAAAAATGGTCCATGATCGATATGACCATGTTCAATAGCATATACATATTCGTTTTTAAAAAATGAATCCATGGACACCAATTAGGATTATATCTGATTAGATTTGACCACAATTCAACGGCTTTTTCAGCCAAAATATGCAGTATTTTTTCTAACTTTTTAGAATATTGAAAATTTGGGAAATTAATTTCATAATTTTTATATCAAGAATATGATTTGTACATCAATTCTCGTGTCAAACCGAATTTGTTTGACTAGCGCAGAATAGCATAAAAATTTGTTGTTCGGTAATTTTTGAATATTGTATGTCAATCTAGAATATGAACAAGATAGAGTTTACGGTTGAATTTCACCATAATATCACTATTCTAGGATCAAAGCGATACCTTCTTTATACCCCTATGATTTTCTTTGTGGTTTAAAAGAAGATCACATGCTATCAAAAGCCTGGACTCGTGGCACCTAAGCCCTAGTCGATCCTATAGAGCCGGTTGGTTTCCCCTTTACCTATAAAAGGCAAACTCCCTCTCCTTCAAACGCGAGACGATGCTCTCTCTCCCCCTTCCCTTTTCTCCCTTTTTTTATTTTATCTTATATTCTTTTATTTTGGGTAAGGTACTACTTAAGTTAATAAGCAGTGGTTCTGTCTATTTAGAAAATAATTTTGAACCCCCTTAGTCGATTCTTTGCTCGTAAATAGTTTATAAGGGTTCATTTTAAGCAAAGATGTTGCCCCAATATCGTCAAAAACCTTGATAGTTTTTTTTTTTTTTTTTTTGTGTGTGAGGTGGTTCTAATTAAGGGTGACCTGAAAAATATAAAAATCGAACCAATTCAACCTCTATAAGTTGGGTTGAGTTTGTTTTTATAAATAATTGATTGGGTCTTAGAACTTAAAAAAGATAAATTAATAATATTGATTTGATTCTTGGATTATAGTGGAATTAATCCGAAGCAATCTAATTAATACACACACACATATCAAAAAAATAATAAAAATATTAATTATTAGATTACATATATGATTATTGTGAGATTTATATAGAAAAATAAAAATTTTTCTAACTTTACAAATTAAAAAAAAAAGAGTCATTAGATTAGATAATTATTATTAATTATTATTTATTTATTACATGACAATTATTTCTGTGAATTATTTTGTTAGATATTTGTTATTTCTTTCACTAAATAAATTATAAAATAATTATTTATGCTTTTATTTCATACTTTTTTTGGCAATTCTTTTATTTTATGCTTTTATTATACTTAATGGGTGTTAAATTTTTATTTTTTATTCATTTCAAACTTTTAAAACTTATATATAGTAATTTTTTTTATGTGCGCAAAGTTATTTTTAAAATTCATGAAATCGTGATTCTAAATCGAACAAATCTAATTTTTATTAATTTAGTTCGGTTCCACAACATGATTGGGTTGATTTTGAGTTTAAAAAATTAAAATCGATAAAAATTAATTTAATTATAAATTTAATATAAAATCGAACATGAAATCGAACCTAACTGACTCGTGTGCACCTCTAATTCTAATTGCCTATTTAGTTTTACCACATTCGGTCTAAAGATCTTAATAC
>JAOTRH010000013.1:5558329-5578652 GCA_034768845.1 Heliamphora exappendiculata | reverse complement strand
ATTTCAGATTTATGTAATTTATTGAAAGCTTAATAAAGATGTATTTTCTGGATCCCCGAGCATGTATTTTATGTCGGTGTTGGACATTCTCCCAACAGAGATAAGTAATACAATAGTCCCATATATTTTTTTATACCATGAGGTTATGAATCAAATTATGTTTACAATGAAAATTTTGATATATATTTAGTAATTAGAGTAAAACAAATAATGAGATAAATATTGTAAAATTATTGTAAGTTAATATTGGATAAAGAGATAAAATAATTTGAAATTTGACACTAACAATGCCGAGGCATTAGTATTAATTATTTGAAAAATAATTTGGTATATACCGAACTATTTAATTCGAGCACAACTACACATAGGTGCCTATAAATCCCAAAAAGTCAAAAGAAATTTGGCAAGTCCTTGTGCATGTTCTCTAAATTGAGAAATTATTTCTACTTAGTTTGTATTTGGACTAACTTTTTTTTGCATCTTTTTTTTTGTTTTTAGTAAATATTTTTTAATATTAACCCAAATGAATGTACGTTCTAATTTTCTTTCATCATCAAAAAATAGAAAAGTAAAATTGGCATTAGTGTCGTTTCGTCTTTAGTGAATTTTTTTTAAAATTGGCCTTAAATGGTACACTTTTAAGAATCCTCTCATCACAAGGAATAAGAAAAATAAAAAATTTAAACAAAAATATTAAAAAAATTCATAAAAGACAGAAAAAAAATTTCAAAAAAAATTCACACAGTTTTTTGGTTCAAACATAGGCTTAGTCCCCACAACAAGCAAGCCATTAGGACTAATTAATAGTTTCAGTAAGATGAATAACAAGAGGGACGTCTGATCAAAAGAAATTCTCGATTATTTCCATTTTTGGGAAGGAAAAATGTCAAGACCGCCCTACAGTCCTCCTGTGGCTACGATTGCTTTAAATTCTTGGCCTTTAATTGGCTTAGATGAAGGATGAAATTCTATATGTCCAAACACTCCTTTCCCATTCTGTGAAGTGTGAAGGCTTCTTTTTCTACTTATCTTTTTCCACTTTTGAAATGCACTTTGCTGATCTCTCCAATTATGTTATATATGTTGACAGTGCAAGCTTTTTTCTTGTAGGTGTACTTTCTTGTTTGGTTTAATGCATATGCCATGGCTGGAATGATCATAGTGTTATTGGAATGATTTATGTGACTGATCATTCATGAGGATGATGGATTTGTTTGTATGAATTCCTCAAGCTGTTTCTAGGCATATTCTCATCAGCATTATGGTGTTTTAAATTGAGAGATTTGGTGATCAGCCCTATTTTGAATACTTGTTTAGCGATAAATTTTGTCTAATTTTTTATTATTCTATATATAAGATCCTAGTTATATTTAAAAGTAAATAGTATTTTAGACAATTTTAATCCTAATTAATATGTTACGTTATTTTATATATATATAATATTTGCATTCCCTATTTGTTAAAGTTTCTTTTTTAACTTTTCTTTATTGTAATTAACATTTTTGTCATATGATTGTATATTTTTATTATTCAAATTTACATTATTTTTTTAGTGGGGTACACACACACACACACATATATATATAATTAGAGGCGGTGATATTTTCTTGTTATTTTAATAATTTATAATTGAAACTTGATTTATATTAATATTAATTAAGTGTAAATTTTATTTTTATGACAGTAGTTTTTCGTATTTGTTTAACAATATTATCACTTTTTTTGTTACAATTTTTTAATGATAACTTATTATTAAAAAATGATAATGATCTTTGTTTTTACATATAAAAATGAAAATTTCGCATTTTCTGAATGCTAAATTCTATGATTAAAATTCTTATTATCCATGCAATATTTGTATATATATTGTACACCATTTCTCATTTTCATTAAATAAATTTTTTTAAGTTTATATCACATTTCTACATTTAACATTGACTTTAAATTTTAATTATTAATTAAAAAGTTCTTATTTATGAATTCTTATTTTATTTCATGTGTGCTTTAACATTTCTAGTTTAATATTACTATTTTTTTTTCTTGAAATGAGAAATTTCTCATTTTTATTTTATTTTTAAAGTTTTTATATATGCAATATAGATATTGTTTTATTGTTTCTAACAGGTAGGTTTTAAAAACATAAATATTTTTTTAAAACGAATGCATATAATAAAAATTATCAAACTTTTAAATGAGGAAATACAAAACTAAATATTAATATCATATCAATAAGTGTACTTATCACTTTTTTAAATCACTCACCGCTTCTTTATGAAACGAAGAGTAAATTATTTATGTCACAAATAATTTTTGATAATATGTGCCCCGTATGGCTAACTTGCTTATAAGCAAGTTTGACTAATTTGACGAAATTGATTTTTTCATCTTTAGTGAATTTTTTTCATCAATTAATCAAAATTTTATACTTTTTAGACTCTTCTCATTCAGACAATTTGAAAAAATAAAAAATTTTGATCAAAATATAAAAAAAATTCAGAAAAAACAAAAATAAGCAAATAAATAAATAAGCAAGATATGCCAAACGGGGCCATGGTCTTTTAAAATTGTTAAAAAGTAAATAGGGCATTTCAAAATAAGTAAAAAAAAAAAAACTATCTCTAGCTAGTGTAATTTACTTTTTTAATTTTGGGTTTCCAAACCTTTATCAAAAGTGTTGCAGGAAAAATTCCTAACTTGCTGAAGTTGGATGCTGCATTGTTGCACCAGCAAATTTTCTACCATTTTCTATTGCCTAAGTCACCTGGGTTTCTCGTGAAGCAACTTGCTCAAGCGCATTCTACAAAATTCATGAGGATTAGTACTACCCACAAAACTTAAACCATCTTGTCATTGAAGTGACTTTTCTAAATGTTATGTTATGATCATATTATATATCGATTAATATAAGAGATTTTTTAAGTATATATAAATTACTTTAGTACTTTTCTTTGTAAGTTTGATTATGATCAAGATTTAAGAGTAAGTTCTATCCAAGGGCCATGTACTATTTGGTACTAGAATAGCAACTATATTGAATTTGAAATTTGATGCACGCAGTCTATTTGAGTATAGAATCGAGTTGTTACTTTAGAGTCGAAGTAAATGATCTATAAATTAAATTAAAATAATTTGTCAAGTTGTCGAATACTAATCGGTGAAATTATAAAAAGAAAAAAATATATTATCGAGTCAGAATCGATATAGTGGATAGTCAAGACGTCAACTATGGAACGTATTAATATATTACGATTCTATCATATGTAAATTAAAATTAGAAACTCTTTACGTATATTAACCACTCGAGCACCATTTTCTTGTAAATCGATTTTCGAGAATGAATTGTAGTACCCAATAGTGTATAACAACAAACCAGAGTCTTGTTTTTGACTTTGTGCTGGTAGAAATCAATGGCAATGAAACATAAGGTTTCCTATCTGTCAAATAAATAGAATTAAAAAAAAAAAAGAAATCATTCAAAAAGTTTAACAAGCCAAACTTTAAAAAAAGCAAAAAGATGACTTTTAAGACTTCATCCAAACGCCACTTAAACCGAAATTTCAAACAATTCAAACTGGGTCAAGTTCAGAAACGGCAAAGTTATCACTTGCTAAAAGAAAAAATATATAATATTGTTGGATTGGAATTGCATCTAATTGAATTGCACCTGTAACAAAAGAAATCCTTTTTTTTTTCCAAAAAACAAAAAAAGCCTTAACCTATGCATGCTTCCTTTATCTTATCTCCTTTTACCCCTTTATGCTGTGTGAAAAAGCAGTAGTTTCATCACTCTCCACTAGTTTTCCTGCCAACAGTTGCTCCATTAATGTTTAAATAGAAATTATCTATCTACACAAGAAATTATCTATCAAAAACCAACTCCTCTCCACACACTTTTCCCCCAATCTATAAAGCTAGTAGCTGCACAAAAAATTATTTATTATTTTTAGAGTATCAGGTGTAATTATTTACAGGACACTTTCGATAAATAAAAATATTTACTTCGCACTAAGTGAGTTATCTTTTATCTCTCAATCTACTCAATAACGTCGGACCAGTATTGATAAATTCTAGGTATTTTTAGTTAATATTATCAAGTAAAAATACTATACAAATAATATCCCATGATATTCGAAACTACCAAACAATTACTCTAGTTCTAAGTGATCATGTTGTTGTTTACATTGTTAATTCTTTCATTAGTTGGCCCATTTAATTCCATAAACAGGTAGTTCCATTAATAAGAAATGGAACTTTATCAGCTACATGTGAATTGGAAAAAAAAAAAAGAAAAAAGACTGGAGCTTCCACCATGACTATGGACTGTTTGGTCTCGCCAAAAAACAAAAGTGCCAATAAGCTAAGAGATCAATTTCTGGACCCTTCTTTCTTTTTGAACACTGGGCCATCCCAGTGACACCCTCTGTACTGATTCACTGTCCATTGGATAAAGAAAAAGTGTTTTGTCCGACTCACGCTGACATGTTAGGAGACTAAAATTACCTTTGTATTAAAAAATTTGGAGAGATATTTAGCCGGTTGTATTAGAATCAAAATGGTCTTGTTTTAACCAAATTTGGAAATCAAACCATTAGTAATAATTGTGGAAATTTTGAAATTAAAATTAGAGTATTGTTGTTGTGAAACTGTACTCAAACTAATTCATAAAAATAATTCGATCCTGATTCAATTTTGATTATTTATTTTAAAAACTTAAAATAATTAATTTTACCAAATATATAATCTAAACAAGTCTAAGCCTAGACTGTTTAGCAACTCATAGACTGAAGGTTTAGTCTATTTAATATTGAGAAATCCTTCTAATATATATCTATTGGATGTGTCTCAAAAATTTTGTACTTAAAAAGTTTTATATAGTTTAATAATTTTTAATGCGTGAAGGCAGGAAATATATAATTTTGAAGAATCCCAAATAAAAAAAATTGGCTCCAAAGCCCCTCAAAACTAGGGAATAGAACTGTTTCTTTAGTGTGAACAGGTTTAGGTTTAGGGGGCCACAATTTGGAATTTTAGGTTCGCTTCAGACAAGCAATCAACCTTTCGGTGTTCATATTTATTAAACTGTCATCGCTTCCAAGCCCTATATAACCCATCCCGCGCCACTCTGTTTTTTTACTCCACGCAGCTTCTCCTCTCCTCTACATGAACTCCTGTACTGCAAACACTACTCTTATCAAATTATTTTCTGGGTCATAAAGTTCAGAAATCCTCCATTCTGAGTTTTCCATTTTTAAGAAGTTTTGAATGTTTTTGGCTTCTGGGTTTTACGAAAGATTCTAAATTAAGCTCTTATTAGCTTTAAGGTGTTCTTGTTCTGTAATTTTGCCCCTGTTCTTCTTATCAACTAATCTCTTGAATTTGGGCAGATTTTGCTTTCTGGACATCGTTGAAGTACCTCTCTTGATATAGTCAATTTTGCTTTTGGGATCAAACTTCAAAGGGGGTTTGGGGAAACGTTTTTAAACAAAACAATATCGATTTTTGAGGAAAATGATTCCGTTGCGCAACGGGTGCATTTTATGGAAGTTGTTTGCAATTCTTGAAAAGAAGTTTTGTGTTGAGACAAGCTTTTACTTTTGGATCTTTCAAATTTTCAATAGGTACAGTTTGGGGACTTAGCCTCAAGGTTATAAATAGTTGTCAAATTTTCCAGTGTTTTTTCTCTCTCTTTTTCTGTTTCACTGGTTTTGGAGGTTTTGGATAGCTAGGAGAGTGAAAAGATGGGATCATTGCCACCGGGGTTTCGTTTCCACCCAACTGATGAGGAATTAGTTGGGTATTACCTAAAGAGAAAAGTTGAGGGTCTAGAGATCGAACTTGAAGTCATTCCGGTCATCGATTTGTACAAGTTCGATCCATGGGAGTTGCCAGGTATACTTTAAGAGAGAGAGAGAGAGAGAGAGAGAGAGAGATATATATATATATATATATATATATTTCAGTTCCATTTTGTATTTTGTTTTAGTTTTCGATAAGATCAAGCAAATCCATTTATATTTGTTCATATGAATTATACAAAAAGGCGTGGAAATTAAGTCTTAGAGCTTTATATAGAACATGCTATTGATATGAAGAACACAAGAGTTAAAAAATGTTATTTATCTTTGAATTCTCATCTGGACATGCCATGAATGAGTCACGAGTATTCTGTTGGGAAGTGATCATCTTAGCCAAATCAATTCAATTTGTAAGGTTCTTAATGTATTAAAATTAAATTCTTGTTTCGGCGATGATAGTCCAGTTTGAAACCAATTTGCATTAATGGAGGATTTTTAGGGTTGGAAAGTTGTTGTTTTTCTGTTTATTTTCAAATCCACTTTTGAAGTAAACCAGGCACAAGAATGTGTTTTTTGTGGGGCATCTCACTTTTTCTTTTCAAGGCTGCGTCATTGTATTTTTGGTTTTTCAAATTATATGTCTTGAGGGTGGCAAAAAGGAAAAAGAAACTTCAACGGTAAAAGTTTATCGCAATCTTTTTTTTCCCCATTGGATTTCATTTTGATGGGAATTTTGAGGATTTTCATAAATAAGCCGTGACTGCAGAGAAATCATTCCTTCCAAAGCGAGATATGGAATGGTTCTTCTTCTGTCCCCGGGATAAAAAGTACCCAAATGGATCACGCACGAATCGTGCTACCAGAGCTGGCTATTGGAAAGCCACTGGCAAAGATCGGAAGGTAGTCTGTCAGTCTTCTGTGACTGGGTACCGAAAGACTCTCGTCTTCTACTGTGGACGAGCCCCGTCGGGGGATCGAACAGACTGGGTAATGCATGAGTATCGCCTTTGTGATGACCTTTCTCAAGGATCACCAAGTTTTCAGGTAAATTTAACAACCTAATTTAATGAGCTTACTTTAGATTCCTGTAGTGCTTAAGAATCTCTAGGGACTAAAATAGCAGGTGGTCACTTTCAGGGAGCTTTTGCTTTGTGTCGTGTGATTAAAAAGAACGAGTCCACTCAGAAGACAAGCAATGTTCACGGCGAACCAAAAGCTAAGAGGGTTGGAAGCAATTCATGCACCGGGGATCTCACCTCAACAGGAATGTCATCAAGTGATCCTGTGATCATCTGTGAAGACAGAACCTTTCAGACGAGCCACCTGTGCAATGGCAGTACTGCTTCTAGCCCTGTTACTTCTCCATATCAGACAACACCAATGGTGGAGAATGAAAAACTTTCAATGGGGGCCAATCCCAGTAGCCTTTGGGTGTCACCTGATCTAATCCTTGATTCCTCAAAGGTTCTGACATTAGTTCCTGACTTGTTGCTGTATATTTGCATTTCCTGGTGGGTGATTTTGGTTCTTTATAATCTATTTTTCATACATATTTCTTTATGGCTCGAAACAGGAATACCCACAAGGACAAGGTGCACCTGGGTACTTTCCTCAATACGGGTTTCCAAACTCTACGACTCAATGGCCACCATACAATCAATATGAAATCTCTTCCATTTCTTCGTACTCGAATTTTACAGAGGAAGTTGCTTATACCGATGGTCAAAGCCAATTCAGTTGCATGTCACCTTACTCGGGACACACAAACTACATGGACTACTGTGGGAACGAGGATATGGCATATGAAGGTTATGACCACCAGACCAATTCACTAAGAAATCTGAACCCCTTCTGAGAAACAAATGGGAGTCATTGTAGTTCAGTTTTTTCTTCAATGCAGGATTTGAAACTTTGGACCAGGCTCCAATTTGTAGACAGAGCAGTGGAGATGGGAGTTTGGGAGAACTTAGCGGTCTTTGGTCACGGGAAGATAATATGGTGGTTGTAATGTGAGAATCTTCCAAAAGTGGTGCATCCTACTGGGATTTAACTTGTAATAATCCAGAATGTGCCTCTGAGACAATGCCTTTTAACGTTGTTCCCGGAGAGTAAAACTAGTGCTACCCTTTCTAGTCCCTATGAATTTGGTGTAAAAGTCCCGGTTATGGTTGGTTCCTGTGTTTGCTATGGTTTTTGTTTTAATGTAAAAAAAATATTGACCCCTGTGACAATCAGTTTTATAAATTGCACTGGGAGTTAGCCAAGTTTGCAGCTGGAATTATATATGTTTTGTTGTTCTAAATATGCTGAAACCACCCTCTGTCAAGATGTGGATTGTTTCAATGTGGAAGGCCATCTTTTTCTTTCATTATTTCTTTCTCTTTCTGTTTTCTTCTTGTTTTTCTTAGCTCTATAAAGAAGCATCTTTTCTGTAAAAGCTCAGTAAAATGCCTGGCCAGACCAGAATGCTTATTAATTTATGTTCAGGGACATATCCTTAGTTGTATTACATAAAACTGTCATGTGTGCTTGGACTTTTAATAGCATTGCAGATCATAAAACTGTCATGTGTGCTTGGAACTCCTGCCCTTGATTGTATTACAGAGTTTATGTTGTCTCAAATCCAACCTAAATTGTGCTTATAACCTGTACTACCCGCACGACCCAATTATTGATAGCTTTTATTGATAGCTTAAGTCCATATTGTATTTTAGTTTTAGGGTTTTTTCTTATATAAAGGGATTTTTTTTTAGATCAAATAAGAAAGGGTAGTTGAGGGGTCTAAGATTTATGAGATTTTTGTATATAACCGACTTGTTGAATTATGTTCTTTCATCGTGATTCTTCCCCCGATCTTCACCATTCTTAACTATAACTTCCAAATTGATCCTCGATGCCCACCTCTGCCCTTTCGGTCATGAATTTGACAAAAAGAACAACTAAACTAATGCCACATTTTAAAAAGTGCTTTCCAAAGCAATGGAGCATAAAACTCTTTCTATGCAACACCAACCGACATTCCCTATAAATTGCACTACCCCTCCCCACTACAACTTCGTCGAAACCCCTACTACTTGGCCAAGGAGCATCGAATCTGTGCGTAACATAAATTGATAGTTGGGAAAATCCCTTATTGATTTTTTCTCTTTTTGGTCTTATTTTAGTTACATGAAAGCCTACACTACTATCTTAAATTTATTAGGATTCCTCCATCCACCTTAACCCACAACCTCCACAAAAGAAAAGTTAAAGATGCTGCTATGGTACAAAAGCCTCAATACTCTCTATTTTTGGTTTGCCATCTACAGATTATGCTTTATTGGTTCAACTGAGAAACAATTCTAAGATCGGGATTGTTTCATTTGTGTCGAATAACAAGTCACCTTAATCCTGTGTCTCACACCGAGATAAAAACTTTGGTGACGTGTGATACATATACATACATGTCAAAATACATAAATAACTTTCTAGCATAGTTTTTGACTCTAGTTAAAGTAGTAGTTGTAGCAAAAATTATATATATATTTGTATAAATACGATGGATAAAATAAACACATGAGCTGAACTTGCAAACCATATGCTTTTAATGACAAAAGTAGATCAAGGCTAATATTTAACGTTGTGTCCTTAAAATAAATTCGTCCATGCTACGGTGTTTACGGAGTTATAGATGTCTATCTCCTAAGATACAATGATTTAAATTTTAAAAAAAAAACACTACAATAGGGGAGCCTAACGAACCGAACAAAATTTTATACTCTCATTGTATAGATTTTGACGCTGTGTATGTAATGTACTTCATGTAAACTCTATTAGTTTTATAGAGAGACTCGTGATTATTAAAAATAGTCACAAAGAATCAAACTGAATAGGTATAACCAAAAGAGACACTTCTAAAATTGTAACTAATCAATTATTATCTTCAACCAATTTAACACTCACTTTAAAAATGATATTAATTTTTTTTCCCAACTGATGTAAACTATGTATCAATTAATATCAAACAGTTCGTATGATACAATTTTAATAATTATGGTATCGGAAGTCTAAAATTCTAGTACTTATACATATCGACCGATATTTATAACACTTTCTATCAGAATTTCGGAATCGCATTATAAAAGCACCAACAAAAAATAGTGGGAACAAGCACTTTTACTAAAATGCCTTTTTATATTCTAGTTGCAAATGTTCAACAATCTAGTACAGGCTTGCAATCTGAGGGCTGCAAAAGACTAGCACTTCTTCGAGAGCGGCCTTAGTCTCATCCCCAAACAGGGACTCCTTCCTGTCTGGCCTTTTAGCATAAGACAATCCCAATCTAGACTTGGCTTGCCTTAGATCGCCAATGCCGGAATTAGTATCTGGACCTGCAAATCCGCCCATGACCGGCGCCAGTGGCGGCCCAATGAGCAGACCGTCGGCCCCGAACTGCGGACCTCCCCGGGCGTAATCGAACAGTGCCGCGCCGCTACCACCTACTTTGGGCAGAACAATGGGTTCAGAATTCTCGGTGTCGTTCCAGTAGAAGAGGAATGCATCGAAAGTGTCGTAGTAGTCGTCGGTGCTCCGGTAGCCTTCGGGGTTAAACGCTCCAAACTTGAAGGACTTGGTTGTGTAGCCTATTATGACACAAGGTCCCTTGAAGTCGCAGCAGGCGTGGAAGGAGGTGGCGCTGAACCCATCAATGGCGGCCTTGTAGCAGCATTTGAGCTCCCTGCCTGCTTGCATTCATTCCAAAACTTCATGCTAGGGTCATAGTAAAAACCAAATCTATAATTAGCAGAATCCCAAAAAAACAAAAAACAAAAAACAAAGAACACGACACAAGGTTTATGTGATTCAATTACATCAAAATTGCCATACAATACAAATATATTTAGCTGGAATTAAGTTTGTAGAAAAGTACTTCGCAAACGCGTGACTTATGGAATACTTATCAGGATTCACACAACGTTAACTCTTTAAAGCCACTGCTTCGTCGCCACATTCAAAACTTGTGGGTTTCAAATTCATATGGGTTCATGTGTAGAAAATTTGGTTAAGATTCATGGTACTCGAGCTGTGTGTGTGTCACAGAGAGAACCCTTTAGGTGTTTGTGTATATGTGTGGGAGAGAGAGAGGGTGAGGGGGGGAGAGTACCGTTTAGGAATGTTTTGGCAACCAGAGAAGGTGGGAAGGGAAGATCAATATGATGGTACTTGGGATGTGGTCTTTCATCAGCTTTTCCCTTGCCAAAGTTCCAATCAAACAAGCTCTGTGGGATTCTCTTCCAGCTCTGGTACCCAGAGTTTGAGACACTAAAAGCCATCTGCAAATGGCCAAGTCACATTCAGCGCACTCATTCACAACCACCCTAAAAAAATCCAGAAGTGAGGCAAAAAAATAACAAAGAAAACCTTATCCTTATTTCTTCTCTACCATCCAGATCCAGTGTCTGTTAGGCGAGTAATTATTTACTAGTTCCGGATTACAAGGAGTGATTCATTTAATATGAATTAATATTTTTTATTTAATGGAATTACTATGTAACTAACGTCAGTGGATTACTTCGGAGGTAAATAATTTTCCGTACTAGGTACCTGTATTTTGTCGGTGTTGATTCGCAAACGTATTTACTATATATATAAACTACTTGAAAGGCGATCTCAACGGGGTCCTTAGCTCAGTGGTAGAGCATTCGACTGCAGATCGAGAGGTCACCGGTTCGAACCCGGTAGGGCCCTTTTTTGTGTTCATTATGCGTTTTTATTTCTATTTTTATTTCCATTGCTTTCTAGCTATCAAATACCAAATCCATTTTTATGCATACTTCAATCTTAATTTCAAGGTTTCATAATTTTTAATTATTTAATCAAGTTGAAATCACAAATTCAAACTAACAAAAAACTGATGTGGCTCCATGAAATCTTATATGCATACAAAAATATAAACTATTTAAGAGTAAAAAAAATGTAACTGGTCTGCAAATAATTTTATATTGAAAATTTCTAAAATGTGCTTTTTGTTTGATCACTTTAATTTGTATTACAGTTACGATAATTTTAGGTTTGTTATAGCCATTTGATATCCAAGTGTGATAGCTCATCTCATATTGTTGGAAAATAAAAATTATGTCAGGTTTATAAATAAATTTGTGAAGTGCTATTAGTAATTTGAGTTTAAGTATTTTAGATTGCATTGTTAGACTCTTTAGTTAAATTAATTACTGGGTTAATGGTCTCTTTCGATCGTTATAAAATGGTATCAAAACTAATCCTTAATTACTATGTAGGGCTTCGTAATGATGTGAATAGAGTAGAGGCTCCGAAGAGGGGTAGAGGACTCGAGGACTCGAGGTAATTGTAACAACTCGGTCCAAATCCTAGTATTAGCGACGGATAGACAACAAAATGTTAGGTCGTTGCATGAACAAGAAAAACCCTAATTAACTCGAAATCCTAATTTAACCTAGAAAACCTTAAAGAGGCCAAATTCTCAGAAGAGAAACTTAAATACTCAGAAAAGTCTTGGAACAGCCTAGATTAAGTAAATAACATAAAATATATAATTAAAAATTAAAAATTCTCATAATTATGGTAAAATAACCATTTTGCCAATTGTACAGTAAAAAATCTTAAAAATTTAAATTTTGACACATGGATACCCAAAATTAGATATTTATATATAATTAAATAACAAAAGATAAAATAACAATAAAAATGATAAAAATACCCTTGCATGGCTGACCACCTTGGGATTTGTGCACAAAAAGTTACTTTTTGCCTATTTAAGCTTAAAAATAAGAAAAAATTGTATAAATTAAATATTATTATGACTCAAGATTTTTTGTACAAGTAATATACATAATAATATAATAATATAAATAAAAAAAGTAAACAAATTATTATTTAAAATTTTTACATAATAAATAAGTTAAAAAGTCAATTCTTGTCAAACTAACATAAATTAACTTAAAAACTTATACCTATTTAATTAATTGTTAGAAAAATTGTGATAATAAATGAAAAGACTAAATTAATTATAAATACACTAAAATAATAGATTTTAGTAGGTTAAAATACCAAAAAGATATATAAAATTAATATTTTATGCACTTTCTTATACAAAAGGGTACCAAAACACAATTTAAATTATAAATTAATGCAAAATCAGCTTTTGAGACTCCCCAAACAGCCCCAGCCGAAACCCTTGCTGCCATATCTGATATATATATATATCAAAAGCAACACACCTCCCATACAACTAATGAAATTTTAGAAAAATGCAAAATTTTTTGCACTATAATTATGAGCCTCACCAACCATATTTTGCTATAAAATACAAACAAGATCACCTCCATTCTTTCTCTATATTTCGGCCAAGAGAGAGTGAGGTAGAGCAACTAAAAATTTTCTAAGTGTACTAAAATTTTTCTAAGTGTTTCCAAGAGAAGGAGAAGAATAAGGAGGATATAAGAATAAGAGGTCTTTAGAGACCAATGGCACATTAAAACCAAGTCCTCTAATCATTCTCTACATTTTGATTTTCAAAATAAGTAAGTAAATCTTTTAAACCTTCTGCCATTCTCTCATAAAATAACTCTCAATTTATTTCTATAAACAATCATAAGAATAAGAAATAAGATTTAACTCAAAAAGACATCGTGTGAGTTGATTAGGGGCTGTTCGTATCAGATCAAGTGTTGTATGTATTTGCATGTAAGTATTTTTGAGTTTTATGATTTGAATAGTCTTTGAAACTTTGGTATCTATGAACACATTACATGCATGTAAAAAAAATACATTAAATTTAAACACATCATGAGCTAAGTTACCAAAATCCTAAATAACCAGATTTTATGGGTATATTAACTTTGTGCCACGAACTTTAAACTTTCATAACTAATTGTAGAAACATGATCTAAATGTGATTTTCATGTCCAGGCCTAGCCTTTTAAGTTCTCTTTCATACAAAATAAATTTAACGTGATTTTGTTTTGGTAGAACTCTAAATATGATATTTTTACCAAAGATTGTCAAAGTTTGACCACTCTAAGTTCCAGACATAAAAACCTTTGGTTAGAATGAGAAACAAGTTTAGGTCAAAACATAAAACTTGTAGATAAAATGTTTATCTTACTTTTCACCAAAAATGAGGCAAAAATATAAAGTTTTGATAGGTTAAAACCCTTCTCAAAATCACTGTTATGATTTAGTGACTGACAGAGCTCTCGGTCACACATTTTTATGGGACCAAAACCCTATGATTTTAATATCCAAATTCAAAAGTGGTTTTCATTAAAAATGTAGTTAACATATTAAACTAGATATTGATAAAAAAATCAGCCCAAAATACCATCGGATGGTCCCCAAAAGGTCTTGAGCATTCTCTGTTGAAAATCGGTTCTACTGAATCTTTTTATACTGACTGAACCCATTTTATAAATTGGCTAAAATTATCAACTTGTTTAAAACAACTAGCCTTACTACAAAACATGAAACATGTAGGGGATACCTTAAAATAAAATATCTCCAAAAATTAGACCCATAACCCTTGAATTGATACCCCAAAACTGAGGCCAATAAAGACCCAAATTCTGCACTTTCCTGTAAAGTGCTAAATGGTTGTTTCTTAATTAAAACAAATGACCTTTTTGCACTAGGATCTGACCTTAGTGTTAAACATGAAAGTTGTAAAAAAATATTTTTATCTAATTGGTATTAAAAAATCAAAAATTAACTCATTGTATAAGTACCTCAAAATACTGTTGTGACTTTAAAATTGACGCTTAAACATTTACCTAAATTTGGCTAAGTGTATAAGTGGCATCTTACATTGTGGAATCTGAACATATGAACTTTAAATGATTTGTGTGAGTGATTGATAAATGAGATTGACAATTTTATGAATAGAAAATATGCCGATAGGTTGAATCCAAGTCACATAAATTATAACTTGCGCTTCATAAACTTGAACTCTATGTTTTAGTGAGTTGTACCTTGTGCTATACCATGTTTATATGCTATGCTATAATTAGTTGTTCACAAGAAGCATGTTACACACCATGAGCATTGCTACACTTGCATCTTGGTTTATCGAAATCCTTTTTGTACTTGTCATTGTGGGCTGGGTCATGTGGAAATTATTCTTTCTGTAATTTTGAACCTAGAGCGTCTCTGGTTGTCAATTTTAAAATTGATTTGAAAAGTTGTTATTATGAAAAATGAGTTTATTATGAAATGGGGTAAGACACCATAGGTTCATAACTAGCCTTTTTAATTTCGGTAATTTAGACTTTGGGTTGACACCAAATGAGCATTCTTGTCTTTAAGGTGGATTTTGTGGATATATAATTTGGCTAAAGAATTTGGAATAAGGATGGAGGGTTTAGAATAAGGATGTAACTGGCTGCTCCACGTCGTTGCCATTGAGTAAAACGGCTAAGGCATGAAGTCAAGGCAAGCGTTTACCTTTCGCAGCAAGGTAAGAATAAGTTTGGTGATTATATTCCCATAAAGTCTATTCTGTAATTTCCGGCGTGAAATTTATGTTATGATTCTGGATGTATGTCGGGTTGGGTATTTGCATTGCATTCATTTGCATCACGCCATTGTATAATTATTTTTATATATGCTTACCCTACTGAAAAAGTCAAATTTGTCAATCCCCTTGGCCTTAAATTGTGTTGGGTGTTATACGATATGTATTGTAAGATATTTTGTTTGTGAGTTTGTTAGAAAGTTTAGGAAATTTGTTTCTGGACTTTGACTCGTGGCATTTGTGCCACATGCGAAGAAGGAGAACTTTTTGAGGAGGGTGTTCTGGTAAGGAAAAAAGATTTCAAGGAACAGGATGAGTGGCAAGAGCCAGCCGATCCCAACAATGCCGTTTGAAGATGTTGAATTTTTTTTTTGTTCTTTTGTTCAGTTTTCGCGAGCATTTTGTAACTTTTGTTAAATTTTCTTGATGACTGTAATCGTTAAATATTTTGAACAAATTTTGAACCTTTAATGATGTAGTATTTATCACATGTAATTATGAATACATTGCTAGAATATATCCCTTAATTATAATTACGCATGTCCTGACGTGCCCGTAAGACGGGGCGCTACAATAATATATATTGTGCACACTTATAAGCTGCTATGTATCTGCTAATGAACTGTTATTCACATAACGAGGGCGTCGCGTATTATTGTGTGCCTTCATAACCAGTTATGACGTGAACTCAGTTTGTTATCTCTATTTTGACTTTGATTATTAATTTCAACATTATTTTTAGTTATTGTAATTTTAGGCTAATTAATTAATTATGTGGTAATTTTAACTTTCATTCTTATAGTATGAAAAACATTAATTACTTTGGTCCTGAACAAACCAAACGGTTGAAAAACATTGACGGAAGTACTCCATTTCATTTAAAAATCATCTCAACAAATTAGCACAAACCAACAATTAATTTTAGCTTGTTACTCCATGCCACTTCAACAATTCACCATTTTTGAAGCAAGAAAACACATTTTCCTCCCTCATGGCAGGGGAAGGTTGATTATACTAGTAATGGTTATTGGCAATGATAGTCAATTGGAACATTAATATGAGGATAACTTCTCTCCAGTTCTGAGGGACAGAACCAGTCAAATTGTATTTTATTTGGGTTTAAAATAGACATATTTTAATGATTTGAACTGTTTATTTTATTGTTCTAAATATATATAATTTTATTATAAAAAATTAAATTGATTGGATATCGGTACCTATCTTAACAAATTACATATATATTGATAAAATAAATAATAAAATAAAAATCGTAATTTATTTTTATTAACGCAAATGCGATTTGTTAAGACAGTTATTGATATTCGATCAATTTAATTTTTTTCGGTGATAATATATACACTTGAAACTGACGGGGAAGAAGTTCCGATCAGAATCACGTGGAGCACACGTGGGCTGACCAGAGCCACATAGAGCACACGTGGAAGGCCGTACAGCGCAGCAGACCTTTCAACCATTGGACACACCTCGGTACGCATATGATAGCTCGGGCGGTAAGCCGAGCTGCTCGGACAATATGTCCGAGGTTCGTGAACCTCGGAACTGTAAATTCGGGCAATGGTTCTCGGCTCTGAGCTCAGAGGGAGTTCAATACCGACCTTAGACATGAAGTGCTCGGCTTCATGAAAGGAAATGCTCTGCATTTAATTCCGATTAAGACGAGCTATGCAACCCCTAGATCCGAGCTTGAAGGTTGATACTCAAGTTGATATGCGTATTAGAAGATTGATATGACAATAAGAGATCAGTAGCAGTTGAACCAACTATGGGGTTAGGAAGTCAGAAAGAGTTTATTTAGCCTAGACTAGGTCTGAGTATTAATGGACAGCTTGACATGACAAAAGGCACTTGCAGAGAGATCTTGTAGAGAGATCTAATGATGGCACTGATAAGTCACCATTAAACTATTAATTACTATGCATTGATTAGAAAGAGGCAGTACAATCCGACTTGCTCGGGTCGGGTCGAACCTTATAAACGGATCAAGTATATTTTTTTTTATAAATACCCACCACATTTGAGGATACAGGTATGCTCAATTTTGCACTAGCCAAAACTCTGTCAAAATTATCTCTCAAGTTTTTCCTCTCTCAAACTCCTTGCCTGAGTTGATCGTCAGAGGGTCTACCGCTATAAAGCCATCGGCGGACATCTGACTCTTTTCTTGTGCAAGCATACACGTGGAATCATCATCTGACATCTCAGCTAGTTTGGACGGGACCAGTAGATCCCTATCCTAATTCTTTACAGAAATAATAAAATAAACAGTTTAAATCATCAAAATACATCTATTTTGAACTCAAAAGAAACAAAATTGGACATCTCCCGTCCAATGTAGGACGAGAACTGCTCTCCATTAATATTACATGCACAGAATTCATCAACTAAGATCAATCACATAGTCTAGAATTTTAATACAAATAGATGGCATGCATGCATTAATTTGATAAAATGACTGAATACCAAATCCCAGTAGAGCTTTAAAAATGGAAGAATCGGATTGCAGGACAGAAGAATATTCAAGGATAATTCCATCCAATTAAAATACTATAATTCTTAAGATGCATCTAATATAATTCCTACTAGATGCTCTGTTGGGGTTAAATATATCAAGAATTTTGCTTATTTATTTACTTATTTATTTTTGACTAAGTTTTTTTTTGTTTTTTCGAATTATCTTAATAAGATAAATTGAAACATTAAAATATTTTGATCAAAAGACAAAAATACTTTACTAAAGATAAAAATAAGTAACATAAAATTTAATTTATTGGCTTATTTTGATTTATTTTTGTTTTTTTTTAAATTTTTTTTATATTTAAGTAAAATATTTTTATTTTTCTGGTTCATCTCAATAAAAAAAAGTCAAAAATAGAATAGTGTAATTAAACAATAAAAAAAAAGTTAAGTAAAAATAAAAATAAACAAATTAATAAATCAAGCAAATAATTAAGCAATTATCCCAAAGGGGCCACAGTCATCTTAAAATAAAACCAGCCATATATATATATATATATATATATATATATATGTATATATATATATATATACACACAGTTATCAAAGAAAATCTTCTGTTTATCTAGACCTCACCCATGTCAACTAATCTCCTCCATGGGAATGCAAATTGTTTAGATCCCCTGCAATATTCTCCATCTTAGGTCTCTCACAAGTCACCACCACCACCACTTCATCATCACCAGTTTTGAACTCTTTGAATCTAGCCACCCTCCCCAGCTCTTCAACTTCCTCTATCACCAGATCAAGCCTTGCCACTGTCTCCACTAGCAAAGACGCAAAAGCAGCGAAAGGAAGCGCTTCTGAGAACTCCAGGCTTGTGATGGCGATCTTGCTCAAAGTCGGCCTCAGCACCTTCCGCTCCGCTTCTTTCGCCTGCTCGGAAGCCCTTTTCCTCCTCCATTCGAGCAGCGCCGACGTGTCCGTTTTCACGGTGGATAGCGAGACTCCGAACTCCTTTCTGGGCTTTCGCGGCGGAGCTGTTGTGGCGGCGAGGTCTAGGATGTTGGTGGTTTGGTTGGATTTGGGGCCGAGGAAGAGCCGCGGCTGGGATTTCAGGGCGGTGTTGAGGTCTTGTAAGGCTTGGTGAAGATGATCGGAGAGGATTTCCGGCGAGCATTGGCGGCGGTTTCTGATGCTTTCGGCGAGTTCCATTAGGGCTTTTGTTACTTCTGCTGCAAGTCTAGTGCATGGATCTTTGAAGAGGGCGCGAACCGTCCTTGGTGTCTGCCCAAACCATTGAAATCACACAAAATTTTGGTTAGAGTATCCATAATGCCAAAATTTTGGGTACGCGATATTTTTTAGGTGGGGGCGTTCATGTAATTTTAAGAATTCATTATTTATTTATTATATACATTTTTAATTGAGTTTTAATTATATAAATATCAATAATGCTATGATGATTGTATTTTGATAATTATATTTAAGTACTATATAATGTGACATTTTATGTGTGATACTTAAAATAAATTATGGACTTATAAAATATATAAGCATCAAATATGACATATCATATTATGTGGTACTTAAATATGATCACTATGATATTATTTTATAAGTTTTGATTCATAAAATGTCAAATCACATAGTAGCCAAACTTGGTCACCAATTATGACATGAGATCATTATTAATTTGGGTATGGTTTCTTAGCAATATATGATAATTTTTTTATGATAAGTAGAAAGAGGAATCTTTAGTTACATGACTGGTTTATTTACCATGTAATTATTGTGTAATCCATGATCCAATAATTATGTATTATACAAATATATATTGTATAATATATTTCACAATAATTGTATTGTAGAAAACTATCGGTCTTTAATTACCTGAATCTCAGTTTGCAAACATCCATGTAGGGCTACAATTGTATATCCAAAATGGCGGAGAGCGCCTCCTAATTTGACATACTGCTGCCATGGAAACCTACAATGCCTTGAGTGCCTTGGCTCCCAACTTGCATGCAATCCCTGCAGTGCTCAACAAAACCCAATCAAACGACAAAACAACTAAAACAAAATTTTCCAAATATCCAATTTACTGATAGAACTAATCAAACCAACCAAAGACCACAAGCAACTCACCAGAGTCTCATCATTAGATTTTGAGTCCAAAACTGCCTTATATCCTATGTAGATCGGATCTTCTGTTGATTTATTTGTGTTTGCTTCCGTCTCCTCCTCACTGAAGTACCCATTCACGCAAGCTGCAAGCTTTTACACTAGATTTCAGAATGTGCATTTATATACATCAGGGTTCTAAATCGTGTTATAGTGCGTGTTGGTATTGTTGATAGCCTATGTATCAATCGATATCAAATAGTATGGACGGATACATAAATAAATTTCAGTATTAGAGGTCCTCAATTCCGTTACGTATCGACTATCAACCGATATATATATATATATATATATATATATATATATATATATAGAGAGAGAGAGAGAGAGAGAGAGAGAGAGAGAC
>JAOTRH010000013.1:5533545-5558229 GCA_034768845.1 Heliamphora exappendiculata | reverse complement strand
TAGAATAAAATTAAATCAGAATAAAATCAATCTAATCAATTTAATATTCTAATCAATCTAAATCTAATATTTCAACAATAATTATCTTATTAAATATATGCGCCGTAATCATGTGGGCCACCAAATAATTAAATAAATCTTTAGTTTTACAATTAGTCCCATGAAAATTTATGTCCTACATATTGTTATTGTATTGAACAAAATTCTCAAAGTTATTTATTGATCTTTTTAAAAAATGTTCAAATATATTCTGTTTACTTAATCAGATGAATTTTTTTATTATAAAAAAAAATCATTAAAAAACGGTAGTAGGTGGAAAGCCATAAATTGTAAACTAATTATAACATTATTTACTTAGCTTGATGAGTAAGAATTTAGATGGAGTCCACAATCATAAAAAAAAGAACAAGACAAAATGATAATATTTCTTTATTGCCGCTATAGGAGGAATTTGGTGTTCATGGTCAAGACTGGCTTTAGGACTCCAAACTTGACCCAACAATCTTTTTTTAACTCAATGAATTAGCAAATTTAAAAAGTTATAATTTTAATTGAGTATTTTAAAATTGATCAGCTAACTAATTATTGAATTATTGATATCATTTTATGTTTTATTCTTAAATTATTAAAAATTAGATAATTGAGTGTTTTTAGGTACGCGCCGTAACTAATATACATACATTGTGCTTGCTGATGACTTCAATTACATTTATAAGGATGTTTGTTAGAAATTATTTTTTAACTTTTAATGTATAATTTTGCAAAAATTTTTAAAAAATGCTACTATTTATAAGTGTGTGGTTTTTGCTTGTACTTTTTTTTTTTTTTTCAAATCAACATACTTGAATTTTACTACTTGAAGATATAAATTTAACAAAAAAATGCTAAGTAACCATAATAGTTGAAAAAAATGCTAAGTAACCATAATAGTTGCCCATGAAAGTACTCATAATTTAAAAGGAATAGTTTACATTAAACTAATTGTTATGTGGGACATATCCCAATTGAATGTGGATTATACATTTTGAATTATAAGTTATTTTATTTAAAATATTTATGTGTATGTACCATCACCGTAAACTTATAACTGTAATAAATATTTATTACTTTTATTTAAAATCAAAATTACAATTTTTTTAATTATAATTTATAAATTTATAATTTTAAATACACCAAACACCCATATGAGATGCATCACTGAAATAACCCACAAACCAAACTTCTCTTGAGGAGTTTAAATCAACTAATTGCACAGCCAGTTCTATATCTGTAAATATCATTATTTTACACATAAAGTCCCATGACTTTCTTTTTTTTTCCTTTTTTCCCTGATTTTTTTGAATGGCACGTGTTCAACTTGAACACAACTACTTCATATGATAGGTGTTCATTATTGCAACTTAGCTACTGCCATCCTGGCACAAGGCATACTTTGGGGGGGAGAATTTAATTTCTTTCCCAATATCTTAAAAAAAAGGAAAAAGAAAGAAAAAAAAAAGTAAAGAAAATGCAATAATAGTGGGGTTTAAGCTTTGTGAGGAAAAAGGCGGATTGGGAGACCTTTTTCAGGATTGGGCATGGGATCACAAACGATCTTCTCGTTGGGAATCAATTTCTCCCATTTAAATCTCTTCACAAGGTGGTGCATGAACACAAGTATTTCCAACCGGGCGTATTCTTTTCCAGGGCACATTCTCGGCCCTCCGCCGAACGGCACGTACGTGTAAGGAGCCGGTCCCGACCCGTCAAATCTTGATGGGTCAAACTTTTTAGGCTCTGGAAAAAACTCTGAATTTTTATGAGTTGAGTTTGCGCTCCAATAAATCTGTATTTTAACATCAAACAAAAGAAAAGCAAATTAACGACGATCGCAGTTTAATAAAACATTAAAAACAACAAGAGTTAGACTGTTATTGTGCAGATATATATTTTTGCACAAATATATATATATATAAACAAATAATTTTTTGTGGAAAAATTTTGAATTTATATACGTTTGTTATTATATATAAAAATAAAAAAAATACTAACAATCATCCAATGAACAGTGAATAAAGATATAATGTATAGATATCTATATAAAGTATATTAATATATATAAAAATAGCAAGTTTTATATCTAAAAATATATTGATATTAAAAAAATTTTATTATTTTATTAACTATTACCGAATAAGCGGTAATTAGCATATCTCATCAAAATATATAAAAATAAAAAAATAAACTATGAAGGCCAAATTATTTTTTCAAATTAGTCGGTGCCGCAATTGCAATTATTGTTGTAATGGTTCCCACACCATTATTGCTTAAGTCTAATTATTATAGTTGTGTCACGTCATGTTTTATCAATATTGATATAAAAAATAAATAAATATAAATATATAATTATATATGGATATAATTTTTTTTTTATAATTTAAGATATTCGAATCAATTTATGTGCACTTCGCTTAATTTTTAAAAAATTAATTTCAATCTAATGTATAGAGATTCTAATTAAAACTGAGACAAATTACACTCAAAATATTTTGAACTTAAAATTTAAAAGAGAATAAATTCCTTTTAAGTCCCAAGTGTGGATCACCGACCAATCCTTGAAAGTGATAGTAATATAGATATAGGTTCGATTTGGGTGAACTTTGCTTAATTATTTATTAATTTATTTGTTTATTAATAAATAAATTAAATTTTATTTAAACAAATTTATTTGGGTGACTTGCGACTTATTTGCATATTTGTTTATAAACTAACTACTCAAATGAATTTATTTACTTATTTAGCTTATAAGTCAACTTATTTATATATTTAACTACCCAAACGAACTTATTTATTTATTTGTTTATTTTTTTGCTTTTAGCTTATTTAGTTATCAAAATAATATAATTTATTTATTAATTTATAAATTAATAAATAAATAAACAAAATCACCCAAACGGGACATAGTATAGATTCACCAAGCCAGTCCCTTGGAAGTGATATAGATGTATTATAGATATAGTTGGTTACCTTCCAGCCCTTTGGAATGGAGAAACCGTTGTACATGAAATCAGTGATAGCTTCCCTGAAAGCACCTTGGAGAGGTGGTGCAAGTCTCATCACTTCACACGCCACGTTCCATGAGTATCTCATCTTCTGAATATCCTCCCAGTTCAACAGCTCACCTTCGCCTTTTGATTTTGCAATCTCCATTTGTTCTGTTTGTCGTAACCCAATCGGTATTAGTATTGATATATGCGACTATGTATCGACTGTTACTGTCCATAGTAGATATAACTATTGGAAGTTTAAAATCTTGATAAGCATTATTTAAAACTTTGATATAACTTCTGTTTGGAATATTTAAAAAAGCTGACTTTTTTTTTTATAAAAAAATCAGTTTTTAAGCTATATCATTTGGTATATCTTAAAAAAAAAAAGTTTTTTACTTTTTTTTTTAAGAAAAAAAAACTTATAAATATTCTAAACAATCTAATCTTTTTTTTAAAAAATAAAATAAAATAATTGTAATATTCTCAATTAAAAAGATAAAAAAATTCTTACCAAGCACTATAATTTACAATTAAAAAAATAAAAGTATAATAAACATTTGAATAAAAAATAATAAAAAAAACTTTAAAAAGCTTATTCCAAACAATTTCATATTTTTTTCTTTTTTTTTAACTTATTAAAAGTCAAACTTTTTTCACGCCCCAAACAAAGAATAGACGTATATACAGTAGTTATACGCAAATCAAAGCAAAGAATAATGGAAAATTACCTTTGTAAACTCCATCGTAGACCTCGGGCAGCTCAGCGAGGAACTTGACAATGGAAGCGCAGGCGGAGCTCGCCGTGTCATGGCCGCCGACCAACAACCCCAAGATCTTATCGGCGATATCGGCCTCGTGCATGAACTTTCCATTCTCGTCGCTCGCCAGGAGCATGTGCGACAGTATATCCTGTGTCGGCGACGCCTTCCCGTCCGCCAAATCCACCTTCCTCTGCTTGATAATCTTCAGGAGCTCCTTCCTGATGAAGTTCGAGGCCTTGATCCCCCGGTTAAATGGCGTTCCGGGCAAGTCTATCGGAATCGACAAGAGCCCCGCCGCCAGAAGTCCGAACGGCTCGGCAAATCTCTCCACCTGCTTCTGATCCTCGACGCTAACGAAGAGGCGGCATGCCAGCCAGAAAGTGTAGCGTTTTGTGAGAGGAAAAACCACCACCTCGTCCTTCCCTTCCCAGTCGTCGGCGAAGTGGCGGCGGGCGACGCCGTCCATGATCCCGATGTACCGGTGCAAGGCTTCAGGTTTCAGGAAATTCGGGAGCATTTTCCTCAACCTGATCGCTTCTTCTTTGGAGGAAGTTTGGGTGGAGGACGGGAAGATCTTGTCGACGGAGCTCGGCCACCACGCCTGAACAAGCTTGTTCTCGTTCGAGAACAAGAACTTGTTGCCGCCGGAACCGCAGAAAACCACCGCCGGCGACCCCAAAAGACTCGTCCGGAAAACATTGGAGGAATATTTAGCTATTCGATCGAAAATGAACTTCTCTGGGTGACCTTTCCAGCCGGTGGAAAGGAACTCGAGGCTCTCTCCAATCACTGGGAAGCCGGTTCTACCGGGCGGAAGGGTGCCGGCTGCGGCGGTGGTGCCGCCACCCTTTTGCTTGTAGAAAAGGAAATGAAGGGAGATGGTGACAAAGAGGATGAAGAAGCCAAGAAGAGAGGCATAGAAGAGCTCCATTTCTTCTTCTTCTTCTTCTTCTTCTTATGCCTACCAAGTACCAAGCTTGACAATAATGAAGCTTTTTCTGTGTGTCTTTGTGTGAGAAAAAGAGTTTATTTTTATGTTTGTTTGTGGGATGAGTTTAGGAAGTGAAGAGGAGGGTTGTTTTTATAGGGACGAAAACAAGTTATGAAAGGTGGACAAAATGGAGAGTTCAGACTGGCACGCCATTATCGAGTCAAATTGCGCCAACTTTGAAACTTTAGCCGGGATGAAATCACGCAAGTCCGGGACTCGGTTTTCCTTTTTATTTTTTAATTTTTTTTAATCTTGGACGACCATTTCGTCCGCTGGCTTAATTCCTAAGCACCGCGCGGGTGAAATTTTTATTTAATAAAAATATTATGAATTCAAAAGAAGTTGTCAATAATTTTATTTTTAAGTTTAAAATTAAATATTTAAATTTAATTGTATGTTGTGTAGACTATATTGTAAGTAAATTTGAACCATTAATTTTGAATTCTAAATAAATTTCTAAATAAATTTTTTAAATTCCGGATTTTTTTGGAGCAAAAAAAGAGAATGAGCTGTGGTACTGCTGTTTATTTAATTACATAGTGAAAACTATATTCTAAGAGATTGGTATGTGATCAAGGTCTAGAATTTGAGAAGAATTTGAGAATTTACTCCCAAGATCTTAAATTTGAAATCTTTTAAATTCAATCAACTATTGTTGGGTATGTATGTAGTTCATACAAAATTTTATATCGCCCTTTGATTAGGCCATCACAAGTAGATAGTGGGATTAGATCATTAGACCCCAAAAATTAGATAATGTGGGTTTAAGTTAGTTTGGACACCCTAAAATTATCAAAAAAAAAATATAGAGAAAAATATTTTAAATGGGATAATAGTGACCTACTAAAAGTAACTCACTTAGTGTGCGTTAAGCTTTTTTATTTATTGAAAGTAACACGTAAGCAACATCATATGATACTTAATAATTCTTCTAATAGGGTGGCCAACTTATTTTATTAAATCAAAATATTATCTAGTTCGATATATGGATTAAGAAAATATTAATAGAAATCATATGAAATTTATTACATTAATATTTATAATTATACCACATCATTTAATAATTTAATTTAATAAAATAAATTGATCACCATAATACTATTTCATGCGAAATTCTCATCTGCTCGGTATGTTATGTAATCAGGCAAATTTATTAATTTTTTTAAAAAAATACACGTGAAACAATTACGCGGTGTTAAATTCAATAATTATAAACTTGAGAATAAAGCATTTTCTCTTCTATATCTATTCAGAGAGAAAACATTTGTATTTATAAGTATAAAGAAGAATATATACAAATAATATTATATACAAATATTTGAATGTTTAAAAATAAATTCTATTATCTCAGCAGCCCTCCTCAAGATGTAGAATTCAATAGTTGAATTTGTAGCTTGTCGCGTAAGTGTTGAAAAGATGTGGAAGGTAAGGCCTTGGTGAGAATGTCAGCAATTTGATCTTTAGAAGAAATGAACTGAACTTGAAGCTCCTTTCGATGAACTTTGTCACGAACAAAATGAAAATCGATCACAATATGCTTAGTGCGAGCATGGAAAACAGGATTGGCGGACAAATAAGTAGCACCAATATTGTCACACCACATAATGGGAGATTGGGAAAGAGAGATACCAAGTTCAGATAACAAGGATTGTAGCCAGGAGATTTCAGCAGTAGCATCAGCTAACGCCTTATATTCTGATTTCGTAGATAATCGTGCAACAATGCGTTGTTTTCTTGATGACCAAGAAATTAAATTAGTACCCAAATAAATGGCATAACCGTCAGTGAATTTGCGATCATCCTGACAACCTGCCCAGTCGACATCCGAAAATGCCTGCAGTTGGAACAAGGTAGATTGCCGAAGCAAAAGGCCATAATTAGAAGTCTGGCGGAGGTAACGAAGAATGCGTTTCACAACTTACCAATGGGCATCCGTGGGGGAATGCATAAATTGACAGACTTTGTTGACTGCAAAGGCAAGGTTAAGGCGTGTGATGGAGAGATATTGTAGGGATCCGACAATTTGCCGATAAAGAGTAGGATCTTTAAAGGGAGATCCGTCGGTAGCAGTCAACTTCATCGTAGTAGAGAGAGGTGTGGCAACAGGCTTTTAATGATCCATTCCAAATTTTTGAAGAATATCCAGGATATATTTGCGTTGGGACAGAAAAAGACCATTGGATTGAGAAAGAACCTCAACTCCTAAAAATAATGAAGGTTGCCAAGATCCTTGATGGGAAACTCTTCACCAAGAGAAGAGAGTACGTGCTGGATATGGGACGAAGAAGAGCTAGTAATGAGAATATCATCAACGTAAATCAAGATATATATACTGATGCCTTCGTGATGATAAATAAATAAAGATAAGTTAGATTTGGAGGCGTGAAAGTGTAGAGTTTGAAGAAAGGTGGTAAGACGAGAGAACCAGGCGCGAGGTGCTTGCTTAAGACCATAAAGAGACTTGTGAAGCTTGCACACATAGTCAGGATGATCCAAGTGAACAAAATCGAACGGCTGATGCATGTACACTTTTTCATTTAAGATCCCATGAAGAAAAGCATTATGAACATCCAATTGGTGAATAGACCAACCGCGAGAGACAACAATGGAAAGAATCGTCCGAATTGTAGTCGGTTTAACGACGGGACTGAATGTTTCAAAATAGTCGAGACCTTCTTGTTGATGAAAACCTTTGACAACCAGATGAGCTTTGTAACGTTCAATGAACCCATCTACATGACGTTTGATATGATAAACCCATTTACACCCAACAAGGTTTGAATGAGGCGGAGGGAGTTGAGACTCCAGGTGCCATTATGAATAAGGGCATTAATTTCAGCAGACATAGCTTGGCTCCATAAGGGATTTTTGGTTGCAAGGGTAAAGCAGGTTGGTTCAGTGGGAGAAACAGAGGATTGATCGGATGTCGTGGTTGAGGATGGGTGGGTGAGCAAAGCATTCAGAGATTTGGACATGTGGCGTAGAACCATTGGATGGGTGCAAGTAGAAAAAATTAGGAAATTAAGTGAGGGGTTGACTTTTAAATCAACAAAGAGATCAAGACCCTAAGAATTATGAATGGTGGGAGAAGGTAAAGGAGAGTGAGGCAAAGTTGGAAGTAGAGTAGGAGTGGAATTATAATTATGAAAAGTTAAGGGAGAGTGATGTAAATTGGCAAAGGAATTAAAATGAGAGAGAAGAAGCTATAGGTGAGGAGGACGCCAAAATAGGGGATGGTTCGGATAGAGGAGATAACAAGGGATCAACAACGGTGGTGGGTGAAATTGATAAATTAGAATCGGTGGAGGGTGAGAAATTGGTGGAATGAGGGATGTGTAAAGTGGTTGAGGGGGAAACACAGAGTGGCCGTGGAGAAGAATGCAAAGGGGACAGTGATTGGTGTGGAGGGCGCGATGGATGCGAGTGGGTTCGGGGAGGGCGCGGTGGTTGCCAATTGCAGCGGGGCTGGGCCGAAATTGAAGCAGATGCAGACGGAAGGGGCAACGAAAGTTGGGTGGTTGCCACAAGTGGGCGAGATTGAGAATGGGTCTGCTGAGTTTTCTGGAGAGGAAAACTGCTGTGAATTGAATGGGGTAGAGAGGATAGAGTTGGGACCGAGATAAGAGCGGAAGAAGAAGAAGAAGAAGATAGCCCAACCAGTTGGGAGAGATTGCGCGGCAAAATTGGATGAATTGATTCCGTTGACTGATTCGGAGAGATATGAGGTGACTAATCGGGTGAAGAAAGCGAGGATGGGGGCTGAAATTGTGGGATTGAATGGGTGGGAGAATTAAGAGATAATCCTAACCCAGTTGGTGGCACATTTGAATTAGAGGAAACCAAAAATTGGGGCGTCGGTGGATAGGGATTAGATATGATTGGAATAGGTGAGTGAGAAGTGGGCGTAGAAGAAGGAGCTGGAATTTGAGTTGCCGAAATTGTGGGGATAAGATCTGGTGGTTGCCGAGACGAGTGAGATGATGAAGCTGGCATTGAAATGGTGGGATTTGAATTTGGTGCCGAGATAGGCGGAGTAGTGAGCTGGGAATGAATCAGGGGATGATGAATGTGAAGGGGAAATGTGGCAAAAGGGGAAGACAACGCTGGTGGGGAATTAGAAGAGATAGGCAGATGAAGTCCATTTGAAAAATGAAATTGATTTTCATCAAAACAAACATGACGCACTATGTAAATACGATTGGTGAAAAAATGAAGACAACGATAGCCCGAGTGAGACGGACTATAACAAAAAAAAACACATGAAGTGGATCGAAATAAAATTTTATGTGAGCGAAAAGGACGAAGATAAGGATAACATAAGCAACAAAAAATTCTTAAGAAATGGTGATATGGAGGTCGATTAAACAAAAGTTGTAACGGTGAGAGATTTTGAGAAACACGAGACGGTAGACGATTGAATAGATAGACAGCTGTTTCAAAGGCAAAGTGCTAATATTGGTGAGGAACAGAACTATGCGCAAGAAGGGCATGACTGGTTTCGACAATATGACGATGCCGACGTTCAATTAAACCGTTTTGCTCATTAGTGTGAGGACAGGGTAACCGATGAATGATACCCAATTTCTGAAAATAAGGATGAAGTTTACGATATTCACCTTCCCAATCGGTTTGAACAGATTTGATTTTACAAGAAAATTGACGTTCAACCATAGCAAGAAAATTCGTGAATAGAGAAAAGACATCAGATTTATTAAATATTAAAAAATACCAAATATACTTTGTTGAAGCATCCATAAAGATTACAAAGTATTTATGACTATCAGTAGACGAAATCGGGGAAGGCCCCCATACATTACTGAAAACTAAATTGAAAGGATCTAAAATTTTATTGTCAGTACAATGCAGGGAAAGTCGAGACGATTTGCCAAGTTGACAGGCGTGACAAATATTTTCGGAACAGGAGTTTGGAGCAAAAAAAGGGAGCGCATGAGCTTTGACGACTTGACGAAGAACACGTTCATGAGGATGACCGAGACGATGATGCCAGCGAGTGAGAGGGACGCATTCAGAGGATAGAGCCAGAGGAGAGGAGGCCGATGATTGAAGCTTGTAGTGACCATCTTCATTCTTGCCGTGAAGAAGTATTTTTTTGGAAGCTTGATCCTTAACAAGAAAATGAGACGGGTGAAATTCGAAGAAAACATTATTATCTTTGCTAAACTGGTGAACAGAATCCAGGAATTTAGTGAAAGAGGGTACATGAAGAACAGTAAGAAGAGAAAAAGAAGAGGTGAAAGAGTGAAGAACAGAAGAACCGATGTGTGAAATGGGAATACCATGACCATTACCGACACGTAGTTGAGATGACCCATTATAGTCTTCGACATGGGAGAGACTAGAAATGTCCAGAGTGACATGATGTGTAGCACCAGTATCAGGAAATCAATCCATTTGAGCAGGCGTTGGAGAGCCATAAGCAGTGAGATGAGCACTGGGATTAACATGCTCGTTAAATCGATAGTAACAATGAGCAGCAGTATGATTGGTTAGACCACAATTTTGACAGTGAGCCCAAGTATCAGACGACGGGAGAGGAAGAATGCCAGCACAATTAGAGCGATTGCGACCACGACCATTATTGTTGTGACGACCACGACCGTGATAGCGAGAAGGGCCAGAAGAGCCCCAATTGTGACCAGACTGATTATCACAATTGAGGGATGTGGTCTGAGTAAAGTTAGCTTGAGGAGTAGCCGAAGAAGAGGATATTGAAAGCATGGAAAAAGCATCTTTGTGGAGAAACTCATGACTGAGTAAGAGGCTATGAAGTTCAGAGAAGGAGACTGGATTTGAACGGGCAGCAAGAGTCATAACAAGATCACGAATTTCGGGTTGAAGACGTTTAAAGACATAGAGATTGAATTCGGCTGGAGAGAGAGAGGCTTGCCAACAGCAGTGAGTTCATCGGCAATGGTTTTGCTTCATGAAGAAACGTTGTGACAGAACGATCCTTCTATTGCAAACTTTGAAGATGCCAATGGAGTTGAAAAATTCGAGTTTGAGATGCCGAAGCGAGAGATGTTTCAAGTGTAACCCAAATCTCACGAGAGGTGGTGAGACCAACAGCCAACGGTAGGATTTCATCAGAAAGGGAGGAGATCAACAGACTCACGATGAGTTGATCTTGAGATACCCAAATAGTATGAGCAGGATTCGGTGTGGGAGCGCCATTGTGGAGGATGGTGGGCGGAGGGCAGGGAAAAGCGCCATCGACAAAGTCAAGAAGATTCTGAGCGCGAAGATATGGGAAAAGTTAGGTTTTCCAATAGAAAAAATTTTTGGAAGTTAGCTTGATGGAAATAAAATGATGAGCGTTGTTGAGAGAAACTTGTTGAACAGTGTGAGACTGCATTGTAGTTGAAGAGAAAGATGAAGAAGAATTGACAGTCTGATACCATGTTGAACTCAATAATTACAAACTTGAGAATAAAGTATTTTCTCTTCTGTATCTATTCAGAGAGAAAATATTTGTATTAATAGGTATAAAGAATGATATATACAAATAATATTATATATAAATATTTGAATATTTAAAAGTAAATTCTATTATCTCAACAAGTTTGAAGGATAAGCAAGGTTTTAAATATCGATCGATATGCATTATGGTATTGGCTAGTATATATCAGCCGATAGATAACTGTATTGCTGGTACTAATACATACCGACATACGTATTTGATATCGCTATTTAAGAGAGGGAAATTGAAAAGAACCAAGTACGTATACACTTGTGTGATTCATTGAAATAATTAAAGCATTTAATTAATTTGTCGAAGGACATATATTGTGTGTAATAATTTTTTGTTTGTGTTTTTCTCACTATTGTGTGTACTTTCGATTGATTGCCCAACAAATAAAAAAAGATTGACTGGTTGACAGATAGCATAGTCTTAAAAGGCTAGTGGAGGTTGGAGAAAATTTCAAAAATAGAAGAAATATAATTGACTATAAAGGTCATCATGCCCTATAAGAATTAAATGAGTGTATTCTATTTTTGCATGTTGTTTGAATCGTGAACACAACAATTGGCTTTTCTGATCATATCACCAACATAAAAGCAATATTTCCTAATGTGTTTTATACCAAAATTAAAACAATAAAGGAATTAAAGAAAAACTTGTGTGATGAATTATAAAGATATATGTGACTGAAGCTGCTGATCTTAGTATAAATCTTTTTGGTAATTGTAATCAAATGAATCAATCCTTTCTCACACAAATTAGATCTCCTTGACTATCCATGTCCATGTGGAACTTAAAAGTGTTATGGGTTCCCACTTCACAACTTCACATATATATGGATGGTTAAAAACCATTTTATGTGATTGGTCTGTAATTAATTTCTGTGTATATAGATGTATTATTGAAAACAAAAGGAACATGAACCTCACCAATGAAAAAAACTGCAGCTCCAATGAATATAGCTCGAAAATCCCGGTCAGATTGTTGTGTAATATACTCGATCAGAAATGCCAATGATCCCGCTAACAGCGTCCCGAGCCCTCTATTCAATCCCTTGCATAAAGTTGCTCCTACAATCAAATTAAAATTGAACGAATCAAACTCGTTAAATTAAATCTTTAGTTATTATCGCGTTAATTAAACTGTACGAGAGATATGAATAATTTTATTATTTAAATTCTCAAGAAAAGAATAAATAAATATACCGGCAGTGAACTCAAGGACTACGACCACAGTCATGACAGCCCAAATGGCATTCTGGCCAATGCCTGTAAAAAGTGGCTGCATGAGATAAAGCAAGGAAACCAGCGCGAGGCTCAACCCGACTTTGAAGGCGTGAATCACTCTCCGGGGATCTTCCCGGCCAACATGGCAAATTGTTTGCCATGTCGAGCCGGGCAATCTTTTCATCTTCTCCCCAATGATTTCGAAACGCTTCTTCATGGAATCTACCTTGTCTCTGAACCAGTCCTGGATTTGATCTCCTGCTTCCATCGCCTTGTCCATGCCCATATCAATCAATCAACTCCAAGAAAAATATTTCCTTAATTGATTCACAGGGGATAATTGAATATTATGATCAAAGATTGTGGTCGGTATACTAAATTTTTTTGGGCAAATTTAGTGTTAATCATCAGCTCCAGATATGAAACAATTGAAGCCATGAATATGATAGGAGGTTGCCGATGGAAAAAAAAATGATGGGGGGTTTCTTGTGACTGGTGATGAGCTCTGGGTATAATGTGCCACCACACCTCTACCTTTGAGGCAGATATTAATTTATACTAGACATATGTGAGACCTAGGGGGGGTTGATGTTGGTCTCCTATTCACATGTTGCCGATTAAAAGCGATGAAGATGTTAAGCTGTATGGCTTTCACAAACAAAGTTGGATTCGGGATACGAATCTAGTATCGTTTTTTTATTTTTTTAAATTGTGTATTGTAAGATATTTAACATATTTAAAAATAGGTAACAAATATGTATATTTGATATAACACAAACATCTTATAAGAATAAAATATTAAATAATATTAATTAATAACATTGTGAAAATGTGATTCTAAAAAAATGTGTTAATGCTTAATATATCTGAAAAATAAGAAAAAATATTTTAGGTAAATGTTCTATTACCATCTAAATGGGATTTATCGGATGTAGTATGTTTTTTGTATTATCCTACCATTTTATTTAATTAAGTTTAAGGTTTTTAATATACAACTTTTAAGTTCTCAACTACTTTTTTCATAATATAAACTATATCAATATTAGTAGTAGTAAATTAATGTTGTAAAATACTTAACACTAAATAAGTAGATATTTATGAATGTTGACAAATATTAAAAAAATACTCTAAATATCTTAACAATGTAAAACTTTCTACTAATATTTATTTTTATAATTTAAATTATCTAAAAAATTGAGCATTAATACATCGTATGTATCGAATTATATATCGTGTATCGCATATCTTATTATGTATCGTATATATATCATAAGATACAATATACGATACGTATCGATTTGCTATTTTAATGTCACGAATCGTAATATACTGTTTACACCAAATTTTATCAAATTACTTCGACAATGATTAAATGATCCATCGAACAAAAGGGTCAAGAGCAATGTATATATAGTCAAGGATTAAATGGCTCATATACATTAAAAAGACCTATCGATTCCAGAATAAAAGGATCAAGAACAATATATGTAGCCAAGAACCAAATGGCTCATGTACATAAAAAAAACTCATCGAATCCTAACTCTTTTTCGACATTATCCAAGTCTTATTAAACAAAATAATTTATAATTTTAATAAAGTATTTAATAGCCCAATCTCCTCTCAAGTACATCAAATGAGTAGTTAGAAATAAAATATATGATGCAGCAAATAGATGTCGCAAGATAGTTAATGCTTTCTCTCAAGGAGACAAGTGTCATATAACAGTTATGCATCAATATGCTACGAAACTGCTATTTGTTCTCGGGCAAAAAATTATGCTTAATTGTGGAGCAGTTACAATATCGTTGCCTAGAGATGGTTGCTTACACCTTTGTATAAACTACCCACCGCTAAATTTAGTTCATGACGGGCTGCTCACTACTAAAGTTAGTTGAAATTGGCCCATGATATACACGGTTATAAAGGTGGTTAAAAGCAGTTACAAACTAGTTTATAAAAGATTAGTCACTGACACAAGAGAACAACTTTTACACACTCTGGCAAACTGCTTATCTTTTTCGTTTTATCTTGTTTATCTTTTCATATACTTTTTTCTTTCAAGTTATTTCGATCTGTAGTTTATATAAATAAGTTTAGTCTTTGTAATCAAGTTCGTGTAACTTTTTTCCATCGAAGCAATAAATTTCTTTGTTACTTATCTTTGGTTTATCTTTTGGTTACTTTTTGTCGAAATCCTGAAACACGTCAAAATTAAAAACCTTGCATGCAATCGCTTAATAGTTTCGAAAAATTTCTACTTTCGAAAGAGATTTAATTTGTTTTTAGTTAACAGATACGTATCGTAAATCGTAAAATTTTGACAACCGTAAATCACAAGTAAAATTATTATCATATGACATTATTTACCTAATGTTTTCTATATAAAAAAAAAAGTGCAATATTCACTAAATTCTAGTTCACTCTGGCTTGCACCTACTCAATAAATGTAAAACATTTTGTCTCACTTTAAACTACTAATAGGTAGATGATTTGTAAGGAATCACATCTGAAGAAGTGGAGGTGGAAGATTCAAATTTTCATTGGCTCTTGAGTCCACTTGCAAGATTACCATAGTTTTTATGAGTCTTGATCACTTTACACAGCTTATGCGTAGAGGGCATACATGGACCAAAAATTTTCTTGAATGGGATTCTTCATTAATCTAAAAAAATAATTCCACTTAAAATAGTTTTCGTTATGTTATTATATAAAAATATTATACAAATAATGTTGTATGATAGTCGGAGACTAAGTAATTCACAAAGCCATGAAGTCCGAACAAAGATACTCTTAACTTACGTGGTGATTTTAGTTTCTATTCAAAGTGTATAGAGTTTTCCATAATGCACCAGAAAAATTGTGCATCCGAAGCTGCATTAGGGCATTATTACAAGGCTTAGGAAGAAGGTTGTAGATTTTTCCTTTTCTTTCCTCTTTTTGATTGTAGGGGTCTCTGTTTGGCTACTGAGAAATCAATCCATCTCACAATTAACCATATATGGACTAGGTGCGCATATCCATCCTTTTTCCTTTTGATGAAAAGTATATAACATGCTCATAAATGTGATTGCAAACTAAGTTTTTGAGCGTTGCTGGCACATTTGTAATGTGATTGGCTCATCTATGGGACTCGTCACCTTTGAGTTGGTTTTTATTTATTTTTTATTTATGCAGAATTACTCAATTTTTTGTTCTTGAAATAATATGTTCATTTAAAAGCAAATACCGAATAGTGATAATAAAGACACCGTTCGACATTAGCATAATAACTTTGGAAAGCCACAATTGATGAAAAATGGCCCACATTTCAAGATAAATTTCATTATGAATGTACCCCATCAGATGGTACATAAAAATTAATAGTAAGATGTAACACATAACATTATTATAAAAAAAAATATTTGTACAACATTAGACATACAAATGTGTGAAGAAGCTATTATGAATAGAAATTAAATTACGAGACCAACCAAATACAAAAAAATTGAAATTTTACCAGTAAAAATATATATTATTTTTATATAAAGCCTATTCTTCACGCTAAATACTTTGCATTTTTATAATTAATCAATAATTTATTTTTGTAATTGTAATAGAGCCGTTAGGAATACATTCTTCTGCACAATTATTTGACGGTGTATTAGCCGAGTGCAGGTGCACCGAATTCCAGCACGATTTAAACTAACACAAGATCCAATCAAATCAATCAGACATTCACGTGTCAATTTGTAATTGACTATGTTGCTTTAACGGCTGGTGCATCCCGGCTGACCAAACTTAAATACACCCACAACCACAACCACAAATCGCAGGGTTCTTGCTGGGATTGATTCAAGAATCACGGGCAAAAGCTTTATGGCCTTAAAAAAATTTAAAAAAAAAAAGAAAATAAGTGTTTAATTTAACTTGCAAGTAACGGAAGAGAAAGCTTGTTGTTAACTTAACGTTTTTAGGTATTAGATTCGTGGCACACGCTATGTATATGTAATTTTTATTTTATCGCAATATAAATATAAAATTAAAATATAAAAAATAAAAAATAAAAAATAATGCAGTGCTTGAAAATTTTCAAATCGAAAGTGAATCAGTTGCAAAAAATACGAGTAGTGGAGTGAAATAATTCTCAAATTATACGCTCAAAGTTTAAAATAAAATTAGTTAAATATAAAAAAATAAAAAAAAAGGTATTGTGGAAACAATTAAAGTTCACACAACTTTGATTTTAAAAACTATTAATTTAGTGCCCTTTTAATATAATAGTATAAATATTGGGTAACCAATTCAAAATGGAGCTGAACTGTTGTTCTCGCACAGCTGGTTATGTCTTTTGTCCCGTGTATTATCAACCTTTTACTATGAAGTCCATGATTCGCCACAAGGCATTTTGAGATCTTCCCACCTGGAGGATACTTCTCAATTTCAAATTGATATGAAGCCACGTTTGGTTGGGTATTGATTTTAATTATAGGGATTGGATTATATTATATTATATGGGAACAGTTCAGTGTTTGATTTAGCTATTTGCTAAGATAAATGAATTGTACATAACTAATTTTAACCCAGGACCTAAAGTCTCATGGAAAAAACGAAAAATAACGTAGTTACATGTAAAAAAATATGATTTACGAAGTTTATTTAAAACTAGTTAGAATTACGTTCACAGAGTTGTGGTAATATCATTATGAGATAAAGCAATACAATACAAAAATACAAAAACAACGAATATAAATACCTATAAAACGGATCAAAAGCCAAAACGAAAAGAATTTCTCACACTCAACGGTGCTAGCCTTGTTCTGCGGATTAAATCTCGTAAAATTCACTTAAAACTATAATACCTCCACAACAAATTGGGTCATGAACGTATCCCTTAAAAATAACCAAAATACGCATGCCTAACATAAAGTAATCTCACTTTAAATGGGGGTTTATTTGCCTCAGAACAAGGGGGAGGCAATAATAATTGCAATTATAATTTGTCCTTCTTTTAAAATATTCACACCTCAAGTGTGGTTTATTAGTTCTATAATTAAGGATATTTTGTACCTTACTAAATTTGATTTTACTTGAATAATATCAAATCAAACTATACTATTATTTACATCAATAATAGTCACACATTAACAATTTAAATACAATATTAATTTCATAAATTTTGCCATTCAACTAAACATAGTTATGGTGTCTTCCAATTCCAAACATCCTCCCCACCATACATGATAAATTTGAGCTATTACAATTATTCAATATTGTTTAAGTAAGTTTTGCTATTGTTCTAATTTTACAATTATTTATACACTTAGATTCTGTTCGGGCTATTTAATAAGTTGACTTTTAAAAAAAAAAAAAAAATCGTTTTAAAATTATACCATTTGGTTCTCTAAAATGCAACTAACTTTTTTAATTTTTTTTTTCAAAAAAAATCTTATATATACACACATCTCAAATACATTAACTTTAAAATATATGTGTGGTAAGATTTAAAAAAATAAAATTAAAAATAAAAAAATTCGTTGAATGGTAAAAATCACACAAATTGAGGATAAATTAAAAAAAAATAGATTAAGATAGTTTGAACACATACTACGTAGACCAATTAATACAATAATAAAAAATAATGACAAAATCTTGAATAATAAAAATACTAGAAGAAAGAATTAACATAAATTGATTTGAGATACCATATTAAGAAAAAATATGAACTTATTAAATATATGACACTTAACAAAATAAAATAACATAAAAAATTTATGTAATCGATCTCCATTAATTAAAACAAAAATTTAGTTTAGTTTAATTTAATTTGATTATTCAAAATTTCTTTTTACCCATGCTTCTTTCAAGTTCACAAAAAAACATATAAAACCCACCTTATAAAAGGTTCTTTTGTACAAATTTCTTTTATTTTTTATCATTTAATAAGTTAAATTTACAAGACTATCCTTCAATACAATACAATTCTATAAAAAAAAGTAAAGAGTAATTTTGTAAATCCATGCTCTCAATACAATACATTTCTTATACATACATTTTTTATAAAGTAAAGAGTAATTTTGTAAATCCATACTCTCAATACAATACATTTCTTATAAGGTCCCGTAGACTCCATCTCAGACTTTATTTTGATAATTTAAATGATAAATTTTATTATTCTCAATATATAAACTATTTATAGAAACTATTTATAGAGAAAAAAACAAATTGATTGGATAGAGTTGAACACATGAACAAATCACATTTATCTTTAGAAGAAAATAAAGTTGTCCACTTTTCACTTCATATTCTTTAAAGACAATTGTGATTTGTTCAACCACTTAACGATATTCAATTATTGATATTCAATTATTTGCATTGATGATCAATACTATAATCTACGAACAATAAAATGATAATCATCGAATTTGAACCAAAATGGGCCCAACTCGGCCCAACTGTACCCTGCAGTCCATGGAAGCCGAACCTAAAACAATTAGTGCTGTTCAAAATCTGAACATGCCTAACAATAACAAGACTTGCAGCATTTATCAGCATCAACTGTTTCCCTTGAACTCCACAAATAATATATGGAAGTCAAAAGGCAGATTTGAGAAAATGCTTTGATTTTATAGTTCTAATTACCCAAACAACCAATTGCAGTCATTTTTTAGACAAAAGCACCAGCCCTGAGGCTTTGCTGCTTATTTACATACAATGTATTAATTCTCAGACGCAACCCAAGCACGATTTTTCAAAACAGAGAAAAGACGAAAATTTTCAGTCTAACTGAAAGAGTTTTACCACGCGTACCATTTTTCAAACCGAGCGATATGACTAAGAGCTTGCACCAAACACTCGGATTCTTTGTTCGATCGGAACCCGGCAGCAAGGGCATGTAGCTTTTCCCTTCTTCCCATAATCATCGTTGCAATTGGCACACAGAACTTGATGGGCACATGGCAGAAAAACAACGGAAACTTCATCTTTCATACAGATCAAGCATTCCCTATTATGACTGATTTCTTTATCAGAAGAATCCTCCAATTTATCTAACTCGTGAAGAAGCCTTGCAATAGTTTCTCCTTGGGGCTTTGACCCCTCAAAGTTTGCCATTGATACACTATTCGATTGGTGATTTAGCTCGGTGGACTGCACAGCAGTTTTAAGCCGCAAAAGTTCCTGTTCGAGTCTTTGGAGATCATCCTTGTGACGCTGGAAGTCTATCTCTATCTTTAGACGCAGAGCCTCATGCTTTCTCTTATTATTAGCCTCAGTTGCTTCCTTGAGGCGTCGTTCCTCCTCCACTTGAGCTAAGGCCACATCTTTGGCCTTCTGCTCCTGCCTCCACTTTACCTGCTACAGCAATTGAATAATGATAACTGTTTCTATTGGATTTTGAATGACTACCCTACCTTTTTACAGCAAAACACAAATAACAGGCCATAGGAAAACCAATGACAAGCTTAAAAAGAGCAAAAAGAAACTTAAGATCCACAGTCGAGGTGGCTTGAGTTTGTAGACACAAAAAATTACAATGAGTTTAGGAACCAACAGAAACGCATATACCCCAAAAATCACGGACCTTGTTCACAAAAATTTCAAGGGAAAATGCAGAAATCTATAGCAATGCTTTCCAAGAGTAAACTAACATTAACATTGAAGAGTTTTGATTGCAAGGCACTAGCTTTGTCAACAATTACAAAGTTGAAGCAGGTAATCTTCCTCAACTGAGAGAAGTCTTAGATAATCTTGAATATCAATTATAAAACTAGCATAACTAAGACGGAGGCGTTGAAATTATACAAACCAAAAAAGTGAGTGCAGGTAGTAAGCTTTTTCAAGTGCACACGAAGTAATTTAGGAATTGGACTCTATTCTAACAGAAGAGACAACAACACATTGTGGGCATACACAAAGCTATGCTGAAACTAGTTTTGGAGCATGTTGAGAGCTCTAAAAGAGCAAGAGGAAGGCTCAAATTGAGAAGATAAACTTCTGGCCTAATAAAGGATGGATGCACCGGAACAATAACAATCCAACAACCTCCTCAACTGGAATGCTTTCTCTCCCTTTCCTTAACCTCTCGATTGTTTTAAAAGGAATTCCAGAAGTTAAATATGTAAGGTTCAGAGAAGTTGTTTGAATCACAAATTTCAGTAATGCCTGCCATTCCACAAAACTTGGGTTGGCTTGGTGGGGTGTATTTTTAAATTGAGAACCCCCACCCCCCGGGCAGGGGGAGAGACAGGAAATGTAGAGATTTTGGCTGGCCATTAATAATTATTAAAAAAAAAACTACTATTTCATGGACAGTCCAAGAAATACTCTAAAATGTATGGCTTTTTAATAAATTTGGAGAATTGGGGGCCTTGCTGGCCACCTCCTCCATCCACCCGTGTGTGCATGTGCGCATGCAATAGCTGCTATCAACTGATAATTGTGTCAGCACTCATAGAAACCTCTCCTTTAAAGAAGTCTGTCGCAGTCAATTGAGATTTTCTATATGGTAGATTATTTAAAAGCATTTCAGGATGAAAGGAAGGTCAAGAAGAATGTGGCTGCAAGCCCTAGAATTTTTATGATTGATTCCTACTTCGTGCTATTACGCAATGCATGCGACAGAAAAATGTTCATTATTTTTGACAGTTACATTGAAGTTAAGAACAACCTTGGCACCTAAATCACGCAATCACCAAAGCGACAAAGCTTGGTGAAGAAGTGAACATTCCATCCCTTCTTTAAATAACGGAGTTAAAAGAGCTAGGAGCAACTCAAAGCCTGTGCTAGCCAAGCAACTGATACATGAACCACCCAACTCCAGTTGAGCTAAATCAGGAGATAAATATTTACATCTGTTGTCCAACATGTCCAAGAACCCCAAACTTTTCATTCCCCAAAAAACTAAATTAACTTAAGACTGAAATCCCAGCCTTATCTTCAACATTAGATAGAGATAAAAGTTCATGCTTTACAATTGGACCGCAAAAGGTCATTGCTTGCACTGGTAAAGTCAAGTAGTGGTGTAAGGGTGCTGGGAAGAGCGGATCTAATACAGATCTAAATAGCCTGCTTCTTTACTACACACATAAGGGCCATCTGGACTAAGCAAGAAGCCATGTTCCCCCATGGTTGTCAGTCAAACAGTGACTTGAAAAAGGTTATACATTAAAAAGCCCTGCATGCCAAAGCCAAGTTTGGAGAATGAAAAGTTATGACAGGATCAACAGCTAGTGCATGCAGATTATTATTTTACCTGTTGGGTAGCTGAATACAGGAAAGCAAATCAGTTAACTCAGCAAATGCATATACAAACAATGGAACAAATAATGAACCTCCTGAAGTGCACCATACTTTATGTACTGATGTACCAATACAAACCATTCAATCATCACACCACCTCATCATGTCGTTCCGTCCCAGTTGACTTCATGGATGGAAACAAAGGACTAGACTCAGACACCATTGTATGTTTGTCAAACTCCAAACCTAGAGGAAGAAATAGCATACACAAAAAACAAAACAAACAAAACAAAAAAAAGAAAGAAAGAAAGAAATTAAAGCAGTAAGGAAGAGTCTGGACAGTGCTACATGCATCCATAAAGGTTCTCGCTCTCTGAATAACCTGGAAACATAAAATGTCTGAACACAACATCAATGACTGTAGGCTTGAGGAACCTTGAAGAATCTTGTTAACTGATACTTATGCAGTAATATGATAGAAATTCTAGCACTCATTTATAGAGTATAACAGATTGACCAATAGGTTAAAGTCCAAGCATCTCAAACTCGCCTTGTCACTGCTCCCAACCTGCGGTCATGCATTATACACATACGTAGAGAGATTGAAAGAAAGATAATTACGCACCTCAGCCTCCTTTTGAGCTCCCTCAATCTGAACCAAATGTTGCTGCAACTCGGAAATCTTCTGTTTTTCTGCTGCAATTTCCTCCTGCAACTTAGTTTTCTGCTTCTCCCAAGCCAAAAGCCTCTTCAGGCTCTTCTTCTCCCGCTTTGCAACTTCCAAGCAAGTTGTAACCGACTCTGACGCACTTAACTTGGAAGCCTCCATTTCTGCTCTAATTTCTGCATTCTCTGTCTCTAGCCGCCTGACGGCAGCATTTGCACGATCAACTTGACCACTTGCCTTCCTTAGAGAATTTTCCATCTCAGAAAGCCTCTTCATAGTTGTATCCTCAAGTGTCTGCTTCCCCTTCTTCAGACGCTGGGTCTCCTCCCTTTCCATCCTTAACATCTTCAGCTCTGTAAGATCATTGCTAAGCTTCCTCGCAGCTTGCATTGCCTTCTGGTGGGCCCACTCCTTCCGCTCCTTCACCTGTCTCTCAAGATCCCTAATCTGATGAATTAAGCTTATAATCATCTCATCTTTCTGGTCTTCTGGCACGTACTCCATATTCTCGTCAAGATTCAAATCACGAAATTTACTCAACACAGAATTAACTGCATCATGACTCTTTGAATTTGGGAGCTCCTCATTCTGCTCACTCGGAACTTCAACACCTGAGACAGCTGCAGCTGATGAGTCTCCACTCAATAAAGAGGTGGCACAAGCTTGAGATTGCGTCTGCAACTGTTTTGAGCTTGCTCTAAAGCCTGCGGCAAACATTGCAACATTCCTCTTCAACAAAGATTTCAATGAAGGAGTAAGGTTGAACCTCTTTGGATATTCGATGTCTTTTTGCAAAGTTAGCTCTGATGCATGCGACAAAAACCCATTTAAAGGATATTCAGGAGTACCTCCATTTCCAAACCCCCAACCTCCATGAAACCTGCATAATGCTGGGGCAACCCCAACTGGATTGGTATTCTCACTCTCTACATTACTAGTAGCAAGATTACTACACCCATTATTATTATTACTAGCTGAGGGAAGAACCGGAATCTCCATCACACTCGCTCGACCAACATGAAGATCACTCATCAAGAGACACCACATGGCATCTCCTTTAGTCAATTGGGGCTTAACTTGTTGTAACAAACACACCATAGCTGCAAGTGAGTACTCCTCCAACTGCCTCAAATCAACAAAATTTGGCACAGAGTCCTCCGAGTTCCCACTATTCCCACCACACCCGCTATTCAAATAAGCTAAGGAGTTGTGCAGTATAGTCAACACATCCATCCCACCATAACAATCCATTCCACCATAACAATGCCCATTCCTTAAAATAGCGTTGAGGGCAACATCCTCATCATAACCCAAAGCAACAAGCTTTGAAATAGCCTCATTATACAAAAACTCCAAGTTTTTCAACAGAATTTCCTCTAATTGCTCTTCGGTACAGTAACCCCAACCGCTATCATCATAATTGGGGTTAGGATTAGGGTTCAAGTTTTGGACTGATTCGTTAACACCCAGCTGGTAATTCAATGGTCTTAGACCCGATTCGATTACGGTCTTAGAGATTGACGTTCTCTCCATGAGATTGCTGTGATCGATATCGGATTTTACCGATCGTGGCCTCCGATTGGTTCGGATGTGTTTTTCTCTTGCGGTGCAACCCATTGAAAATTTGAAAGATCGGGAGATATATAGAGAGAGGCAAGATATCAAGAACCCTAGAAGGCAAGAAGCAGAAGATGGTCAAGAGTGATTTAGATATGAGATATGCGAATTTATGCATACATATATACTGTATACCATCTATGTATGGACGAATATAACAAGATTGGGAGAAGAAACTCACAGGTTATTTGAAGATCCGCGTTTGATTGGGGTCTGAGTAGCTTAAAGAATCAAATTGAGAGAGAAGATAGAGAAAGAGGACCATGGATTGCCTATTTATAGGCCGACGTGGGGCCCAGAGCCCAATTGGGCTAAACTCTTGCTTCCTACTTCCCAGGGTGCACGTAAGTGCGGTCTGACGACATCCGATGACCCAGATTCGGCCTGGCTTTCTTGGGCCTAAACCCGTTTAAAGACCAGTTACCCATTGCCATGTTTGTTTTGTGAAATACAAAGATGAAATTAAATTAATAATTTAGTATTTTATGTTTAATTACAAAAAATTATATTGAATACATTATTTAGGGTGAATTGTGAATCTCATAAACATGAGATAATCTTATTCTAGGGGAAAGGCTGAGATTGATAATTCAATTTATGTTCAAATATCAAAAAAAATTTTATTATTATTTTTTTAGAATAATATTATATATTTTTTAATTAGAAAAAAAGTTTATTATTATTAGTTTTAGAAAA
>JAOTRH010000013.1:5523050-5533445 GCA_034768845.1 Heliamphora exappendiculata | reverse complement strand
CCCTTTCTCCCTCTCTCTCTATATATACATGTATATGTGAGTTTATGCACATATGTGTTTAGTTCATAGTTGGTATCTGTTCGCGCCATTATAGATTTATTTGCTGAAATTGTATGATTTCGGATGTGATGTTTTTACTATTCAGAATGACATATAAAGAACTGCGTAATTCGAGAAAACTGTATAGTTCTCCTGCTGCGATTGGTTCATTTGAGATTTTTGGGAAATTTAGATGTTTCTGAATAACTGTTGGGAAAGCAGAATCTATTTTTGGGTTATATGATTGAAAGTGTAAGGTTCCCCCATCTCTAAAGGGGTGTTCGTACCAAAGCTGACAACCCTAGCTTTGTAGGTTATTATTTACTAGTCATAAAAGAGATGCCACTTTGGATGGAATGGAGAGGTTCTTACCTCACCAGAGTCTTTATACCCAAGAGTTAAGGCACGCAGCAAGTTGAACCGGCCTCACAGTAATTTGATAGGCTGCCTGTTTGAACAGGCCTTGCAACAGATTTAAGAGTCCAGTGGAAAGATCTTGGGCTAAGTCTCATAGTAATCTGGAGCCTGTATTGGGTCCATGGTGTTCGGTTGAAGTTCATGGGGTAATGGTGAGATACAGAGGCAACGCATTTTACTGTGAACTACCATGTTGAACATGATTGTGGGTAATTTTAACGCGGGTTGAACAAGTAGCAGAAATTCAAAGTGATAAGATGGAACCCACTGACCAGTTCAACATAACGTGGAGCCTATGAAGCACGTGCATGGGCACGAGTGTGGGTATTGGTACGAAAAGAGCACGTTACCGTTGGAAAACCTAAAAAGTAGGGTACGTGTACGGCTGGGGTAAGCTTTTAGAAAATGCATTTTGAAATTTTGCAGTAAAGCATTTAGTGTAATAATTAGAACACTAAAATCTAAAAATAATTGATTGAGGATCCAACCTTCAGGTCACATTTTAATACAAAAAATGAGATATAAAACAAATTTAGATGTCGTTATGTTAAAGAACCTACAAACCAAAGCTTAATTTTAAAAGCATACTGGGTATAGAAATAAACCGTATGAGGCTAAATTTATCTGTGTAAAAGTAAGTACTATATCTGGTGGAGTACGACTTGAGTATACACGGGGGTCTATTGGATAGGGTAAAAGCTAAGAGAAAATCGTAGACGCGTGTTTCGCATACCCACTACACATGCAGAAGTACTATGTAAAATATCAGTACCCAATATTTACTCGGTATGGGTACAACAATTTTTTTGAAGTACGCATGGGCATAAAGCGTGGAAGGTGTAATTATTGAAAACAATCACTTGTATCTCCAACAACTATATATGTGGAACACGTGTTTATATGTAACTATTTTTCATTTATTTTCTATTTTAAATGGATAACCTTTAATATTTTTCTGATAGCAAAGAATGCTATCCTCCATAAGCTTATTTTATTTTGATAAGTAAACTTTCTGATTGTCCAAAACACACACAAAAAGAGCATCGTCCATGTCTGCAGATTGTATCATGCATGCTAAAGAAAAGAATACCCCCAAGACTATTCATTATTTTAGAACTTCTTTTTGTCTACAAAATCCAAAACCTTCCTGGAGAAGAGTAAATCCTCTTAGTAGCAGAGCAATGATTTTGGCTCAACGGGGTCAATATCAAGCCAAAGCGGTTGTGTTGTTTATGTTCAAGGCAATAATGCATACATCTCAGCATCTGATCGCAAAAAGGAAAAATTATATCTTGTGTTTCATTGTGTCTAGTCGTCAGTTGTTACTTGTTATTCACCTTGTCATCACGTTGAGTTAATTTTACTAATTCTCTTGTCTTGATACTCTGATAGCTACATGCTATATTTTATAGCCTTTCACTTTATGGCTTGACGTTGTGTAATTTTTAATGTTTTGTTTATTGACTCTAACCATTCTTTCAGGGGAAATATGGTGGATGCCTTTCGAATGCATATAATGCAAACGAAAGAACTTGGTACATGTCCTGTGCGGCAGATTGGAGGCTGCTCTTTCTTTTACATGAGAATTAGCAATGTCTATATTGTGATTGTTGTCAGCAGCAATGCTAATGTAGCATGTGCATTCAAGTTTGTTGTTGAGGTAGTCACCATTTTCTTATTGCGTATGCTTTTTGGTATCATTTTCTTGCTTTCTTGTTGCGGCTGGATGCTTTAGATCGATGTATTTAGCTTTGTTTAACTTGAGTTTGGAATCCAGATCTTTTTCAATGAGGAGGAATCTTTGTGCTTCCATGGGCCTCTATATTATTGTTTATTCTAGGACACCAATATGATGAATTGGATTCTTATTTTTTGTACACATTCATGTCTTCTAATTTGTTTGGTGAGGATATGAACCTAAGACCTAGCCAAACTGCATTATAAGTTGGGAAAGGCGAAGGGGTGTAATTTGTAGTATTGTTTCCCCTCTAAAGTTCATTATCCTTACGCACACTATCATCCTAACAATTATTAGTTATGTGCAGCAAGAGCTCTGCCGTTTTATATGTTGGGAAAGGCCAAGGGGTGTAATTTGTAGTATTTTCCCCCCTCTGAAGTTCATTATCTTTATTTTCTTAATTACAAATGATTTGCCTTGACTACCCTTTAATCACTATAGGATATTATTTTATCTCAGTTACTAATTGATAATTATTCAATTTGTTTTTATGCAGGCTGTTGCACTGTTCAAATCATATTTTGGTGGGGCTTTTGATGAAGATGCTATTCGCAATAATTTTGTTTTGATTTATGAGCTGTTGGATGGTATGCCATTTTAAGAATATCCAGTTTTGAGCTAATTTTATGTTGCAATTGATAGCACTTTCCCATCATTTAGAATATTACTTGAATAGAGTTCTATCATCCATGCTGTTACCATGTTGTATTTTATGCATGCACTCATCTTATTGCATGCCTTTTTGCAGTAGTTGTGTATGCTTTAGAAGTTAACTTGGAATTGTAAAAGAAGTGTTCGAATGCACGGAACACTGACAGGAGAAAAAAGACTTGAGCCCCTGAATTATGGAAGACTCTTGATTAACATCTGCAATTCTGGCTACTCACAATTTGTCCTAATTATCTTTCCATGGAGACTACGTAACTAGCAACTAACAAGAAAGTTTTCCACATAATATGATCCATCTACTATCAGTAGTTCTAGTCAAGGACAAGTGTAAAAAATAAATGATTGACGAGAGAAGTAGTTAATTAATAAAAGGTCATCATTCATCAATTTTGATTTTGACTTGCAGCGTGCATGCACACGAGTGAATTAATTTTTGGTTGTCCACACTAGCAACTTAAACATTATTCAGAAACAAGGTTTGGGTTTCTTAAATGACCACCTCCCACTATCTAGGACTCAAAGCGACTTACAAAGTTGGGTTAGCAGGTTCTCAAGAGTATGGATTGGCAATCTTTAACTTCTATCCTCTCCTCTCTGGAGTTCCTTTGTTCGAATATGGCGCAAAAAGTGGCTCGTGATTTGGCTTGTTTTCATTCGACTACTGCATTGTCAAAATTAGAGCGTGTATTGGTAGTTCACAAATGCACTGTGTGGAAAAGGCAATTTCAAAGCAGCAGCATATATTAATGAACTATAATGATGAACTAATCTATATTATTTAGGTCTTAATAGGCAATGTGTGTGGAAGCAGTCCTTCCATCATAAGCATCACCCTGCTTTGGAGACACAGAATCTTCAAATCAAGCATCTATCTTTTCTTTGTGAATCATCATATGTTTTTGTATGGATCCTGACCCTTTATCATCCTGCTCTCCTGCATATTCTAATTAAGATACATTTTAGTTTCGTTGGATTCACTATAGTCATATGCATGTCTGCATGCACAAATGCATATACACACACATCATTATTTTGTTCATTGTCTTCTATCATTGATTTATCTCCTGCTTGTTATGCATATCTGATGCTTGCACTTTTTCTGTTATCTACACTCTTTAACTTTTTGAACTGAACAATCTGATTTTTGGATTTGTGAAATGCTCTGTGTACTAGAATGGGCTTTTCTTGTTACCAGGACAAGTACACGGCTAAACAAATTTTCTTGTGCAGAATCGCAGTCACTATTTATGTGCATTAGTCCTTGATGCTTTCTTTTCAAAATTGCAGAGATCATGGACTTTGGTTATCCCCAAAATCTTTCTCCAGAAATTCTGAAGCTTTACATCACTCAAGAAGGAGTACGCTCACCGTTCTCATCCAAGGTTAGTTGTGTTATTAGTATTCAGGTTTAGCAAAAGTGATTAAATTGTGTCATTATCCAGTATCAATCTTAGATACTTGTTTGTTACTAACATCGAAATTATGTTGTGTGTGTGAAAAATGTAACATCTTGTCTTCTTTTTTGTGAATATTATATAGAAGATTCTTCTGACTTGTTGATGCTGTTTGGAAAAAAATTAGCCTGCAGATAAACCAGTCCCTAATGCAACTTTACAAGTTACAGGTGCAGTTGGATGGCGTAGAGAGGGTCTTGTTTATAAAAAGAATGAGGTAATTTTGTTTTTCTCCCTATTTCCGGTGATAATGCAACAATGTGATATGGCCATCCTGCGGGCTATAACTCTCATTTCATTACAGGTATTTCTGGATATTGTGGAAAGTGTCAATCTTCTTATGTCGTCAAAAGGTATGAATGGTTTTATACTGGTGTTTTGGTTGATGTATTCCTACTTTGGTTGTTCATTAACATTTGGCGATTATAGGCAGTGTTTTGCGTTGTGATGTAACTGGGAAAATTCTGATGAAGTGCTTTCTTTCTGGAATGCCTGATTTGAAGTTGGGATTAAATGATAAAATTGGCCTTGAGAAAGAGTCGCAACTTAAATCACGTCCTACCAAGAGGTAACTTCTGAACTCATACGTTTTTTCATCCTCCCCTCCTGTACTCAGCTGTCGGTACACAACTTGGAGTTAATTAATTCCTGCATTTGTGTAGTATGCCATTTTTCCCAGGTTTTATCCTAAATGGTTCTGGTCGAATGAGTTATTTGTTTTTGCGTACTGTGAAATCAAACCCGAGTTCATCTTGTTCACATAACATGTAGAAAACTATTCATGACATGTGGCTTGTGTTTTGTCCTTAACATTTCTAAAATTTGTTTTCGAGATGAGCAACATTTTCCCTATACGGAAGTTGTAGGAGGGCTGTAGGAACTCAGCTGAAGTTCCTTTGTACATGGATTGTATATTTTGTCATGTCATGTATAATTATCAAATATTCCTGTCAAGTTGATTTGAAGAAACTTATAGACGTATGCTGAGGCACACCTTTGTTTTTTTTGTAAACAGTTTGTGATGTTCAATGTTCTTTTCTCGCTACTTGGTCATTTCATCATTTATTTCTATATCTTCAGCCTGTTGTGGCCATTTTCATCAAATTATAGGAGCTATGGTCTCTTATCCATTTTCGTTTGGTGTTCAATGGGTTATGCAATTATGCATGGGTCCATAGCCTGTGGTTCTATGAGACTGATTGGGGGATGGGGGTTGTCCTAGAATGACACAATCACATATTGGCCGATATTGCACATTATCAATCAACCAATAAATTGGTGAACATCTGTAACAGAGGTCCAAAATCCTTATACATATCAACCTTTACCTATCATATTAGCCAATATTTAAAATCTGGACCCACGTACTCCTGCCTTAAAGACCCTATGCACAAACCGTATCAAGTTGGTTCTTTGCTTGCTTTCTTACATGAACCAAGGAATATACATCAGATTTTATAAGCGTTCCTTTGCTGCAAAAGTGCATATTGAAGTCTAAATAAATTGCCTTGTAGCATCCGGCAGCACCATGCCAGTAGAAAGGGTTTGTTAATATTTTCTTTTACCTTATTTTAGAAATTGTCTTCAATCATCTCCTTAGAGATAGTATTTCGAGCTTTTTGGTTCAAATCTTGGATGAAAATGTCTCAATTATTTTTATTATTATAGAAAATGCAGTTTGAAATCAAGAGGTTTGCTTCTCTAATGATAGCTATTTCTGTGTTATATAGAGCATCACATCTTTTTTGCCCATATTGATTGTAAGTGGTTTGGCTGAGCATGTGTTATTAATTTTGATCTCTGCTTGGCATGTTTCTTATGTCTTTGTTGTAACCCAATCTTTGACCATGCTACCTCGTGCAGTGGGAAAACTATTGAGCTCGATGATGTTACTTTCCATCAATGTGTAAACCTTACAAGGTTTAACTCAGAAAAGACTGTTAGTTTCGTGCCACCAGATGGCGAATTTGAGTTGATGAAGTAAGCTTACTGTTTGTTTCAGTTAATGAACTTTTTTGGTTATTGATATCTAAAATATGTTGTGAATCAGCAATAGCAAATCAGGTTATTATGTCTTTTCTTTTACTTTATTTGTTTTGTTGTAAACTTTCTTCTACTTTTGATATTATTGTAACGTTTCTTGCATGAGCTTTCCGCTTGCGGCTATGAATTTTAAAATATGGAAGAGTTGTAAATGTAAACAACCCAAGCGGACATAGAGCAGCCCGTTAGCGTGCATATATAGATGGACCAACTCAATAGCCCACACCCGGACCTGAGACCTAAGGCATGAGTTCGTATACTTGAGTGGGAGATGTAATACCTTATCCCACATCGGTGGGAGATAGAAATTAAATTTGGTATATAAAGAAACTTGTGAGCTACCTACTACTAGTAACTTGAGCTTAATTTTTTGGGCCGCATTGTTAGAGGCTCTGTATTTAAGTTATTGGATCAGTGGTTCACTTGAGTCATTACAATAAATGTTTACTTTTCTTATAAAACATTAGCGATCAAAGCTTCTCCCAGCTGTTGTGAGCATCGAGGTGAGAATTGAATGTTGTTTGGCATAGATATTGGTCATGCCATTCTTAGTAAGTTATTGCAACACCAACATATTTTAATCCAACAGTTAATCTCCGACTTTTTTTAATTTATCTTAGTGCCATGTCTTTTTGTGAATTGTTTCCTGCTATTGAATTTCTCTATCTACAGTACATGCAAGTTGGGCAAGGATGGGGTACTCGTTAAGGATGGTACAGAGAAGGGTAGTGAGTCACTGATCTTAAACATTTAAGCTTATGGTTAGTGCAGAATGGTGTTCAAGTCTTGTGTTTAATCATGAATCAAAGTGGAAATGCAGAACCACTGGCGCTAGGTGGAATCTGGACTACCCATGAATGATACTTTAGTTTCTTTAAGTGGATTTGCAATATTCAAGGCATGCTGGCTTTTCATCCCTCAACGTTCTTCTATGTGGAATGTGGTTTTGGAATTTAATTTAGGATACTTGTTAATGAACTAATGTTGAAATACACCGAACAATTGTCATGCATTTGCAAATTACATTTATTAAACATCTGCTAGGACTTGCAAAACTTCTGTTGTTCTATGCATCGACTAGTATTTTTTTAGGGCTTCTTTGGGCTCCTTTTTTTGTTGCTTTGTATTAACATTTTCTTCAGTGACAAATGTAATTACTTTCTTATCAACTGCCATATCTGTTTTCCTTTTGGCATCATTTTGAAAATATGTGAGCGTATATTACTTTCTTGGTGGGGTTCCTGAAGAAGGATCCTATTCTGCTGTATATATCATATCATTTTATGTAAAATTAATGCCCACATTTATGATTATTTATGATCTATCCGCAGGTATCGTATTACTGAGGGTGTAAATCTACCATTCCGGGTGTTGCCAACTATCAAGGAACTTGGTCGGACACGCATGGAAGTAAATGTTAAGGTTTGTCGTCTTTATTTTAAAGCATCCATGTTTTAAATGCTGAATACCATTTATTATTTCTCTCATTGAGCTTAATTTCAGGTGAAGAGCGTCTTTGGTGCAAAGACGTTTGCGCTTGGAGTCGTCGTTAAGATTCCCGTACCAAAACAAACAGCAAAAACAAGTTTCCAAGTGACATCAGGTCGAGCTAAATACAATGCTGCTATTGATTGCTTGGTCTGGAAGTGAGTATATGAGTTAATTATCATTGAGTTGACTGTCATATTGCCTGTTGAATACTTAATTGCTGTTGCAATGGAAACATGAGTTTTGCTGAAAAATGTTTGTCTAAGTTAATACCTGAGAAGCATTTTGTTATGTGATTAACGAAGAGACTACTTGACAGAAAATGGATTATAGCCGTGCCAGGGATACAGGGTTGGGTTTTTTGTAAATTGTAATTATCCATAAAGAAAAAAGGAGAGAGAATGTTGGACCTTTGTGGAAGAGTACCTAGCCTGATACTACCTTCCACCTAGGTTCCCTGAACTCTCAGGAGTCGCTGAACTTAAATGGTAAACAGCCATCGGATGCAAAGGGGAAGTCACTTACCCCTTGTACTTTTCCCCAAAAAACGTGACCCCCTTCAACTTTGAAAACCTACACTTGCACCCTTTATACTCTTAACCGAAGTGAAAATATAAATGGCGCTCATGGAAAGCATGAAAAGACAAATTTACCTATGAACGTATTACCTTCTTCTTTCTTACACCCGTTCATTTTCTCTCTCCACAACCTAGAACCGATCCCCTCTCCCACCATTGCATCCCCTCCTGACCCCTCATACCACTCTTCCCCTCCCCACCCCATTGCACCATCGAATCTCTCCCTCACCCTCAATTTCACCATCCAGCCCCTCTTCCAACCCTACCCACAACCTCCAACCCCACCTTTGATTTTTGCCATAAAGCAATGCAATGATTTTATTTCATTATAAAGCTTCCTTCTTGAGTTCACATCAAGTATGGTGTTGCATTTATATTGTAGTATAGATATAGATATATATGTAAATGCATCCTTCAATTTAAGGGTATGAAATTCGATTTAATTATGAAAAAAATGTCGTATTGTTATTCTGCACTCAAGTCCCACTCTTTGTTACTTCTAATGGAAAAACTAACGTTTTCACTTTAGTTAGGAGTACGTGTGTAAGTTTTTAAAGCTGGGGAGTGTATTTGTTTTTGGGGCAAAGTACTAGGACCTAAAAGTGAATGTTCCTTAAATACTAATATTGATAGATATAACACCAAAATTGTAACAACCTACTCCACTTAACGCAATCACCACATATGGAGAGCACTTGTAACAACTCACTCCATTTAACACATCTGCCAAATTTAGCTTCATTTTTGAGTCAGTATGCATAAACCAGGTATAATGTGTGTGTAGCTTTTAAAAGGCAACGTCGATATAATGTAATGGCCTGAAGCCATAAATATGACGCTTTAAAAGGCTTTATCGCACTTAGAGTCTTTTATGTTCAATTAATAATCTCAAGACTATTGTATGTAATTTTTTTCAAAGTTACATAAATCCTCAATGTGGGATAGATTGACATGCCTGGTTGACTAGTTTTGTTTCACAAGCATCTCAACCACCTCAACTAAGCTGTCAACTTCACTCGATTTCAAAACCTCTAATATTGTGAGATTATTGCCGAAAAGGTCTCAAATTGGAGTTATTAGAATGCTGATCTCTGGCGATTATATAGCCTAATTGACCATCGTATAGTTTTTACATAAATACTAAAGGAGAGAGAAGTTGAAGCTTGTGGGTGCATTAAGTGACTTATTCTTTTATGGTGTGAATAACATGCTACATTATGGGCATAACCAGTAGCATTTACATAGAACATTGATTTGTAGTTACTCCTTTTGTGATCATGTAATGTTTGGTATTAGACCAGCGATGATATATGGTCCAATTTATCGGAACATAAGGCTTTTTTTTGGTTTGATTTGATTTGATGTGCTTATCTCTCTTATCATGTAATGTTTCTCTCTGATTAATAACATTGTATTGACAACAAAAATTCTTTGCATTAAGCACATCTCTTAGTATCCCATGTTATATAATTTCACTTATCAAATGCAATATAGTTGCTAAGCATGCACGTGCGTATTTTGTGAGTAGCCCATGTATTTATCATGTAAGATTATCCATAGATAATCACATGATGCTGTTTGTTTGGTATGGAAGGCGAGAAGGGTGCCTTTTGGGGTGCAGTTGTATTAGGAGGTGTTAAACAAACGTGAATTCCCTTGTTTCTTGGAATGATATACTTCGCATGGCTAGCTGCAATATGGGCTAAGGAGGTAAAAGTTTTCTGAATTGGCCCTACAGGTGTGAAGCAGCAGGAAAATGTTGGTTAGCTTTTCTTTTGTTGTGAGGTGGCATGAGATTATGGAGGGTTGCGGTACTTCGGTCTTGCATCAAACGGGTTTGTGTGTAATACTGGGGCTCTTGCAAGGGTTTTCAGCCCAGTTAGGATGATTGTTGGTTTTTGAGGGTGGCACCACTTTGCCTTCTTAAAGCATTGGGGTCTTTTTTTGGTCTTTCTTTTTGGGTTTTTGG
>JAOTRH010000013.1:5492885-5522950 GCA_034768845.1 Heliamphora exappendiculata | reverse complement strand
AAAAATAAATTAATAAATTAAATTTTATGTTTTTATGTTACTTATTTTTGTATTTAGTAATTTTTTATTTTTTAATTTAAAAATTTTTAAATAAAATTTTGTAATTAAATAAAAAAACTAAAAAAATTAAATAAGATTTTGTAATTAAAAAAATATCATCTCTCTCCTCATTTAATACTTTATCTCTTTTTATTTTTCTTTCTTCAAAAAAATATCATCACTATTCACAAAAAATATAACTTCAAAATACTTTATAGTTTTGAAACTTTTAATGTTTTGAAACTTTTTTTAAAAAATAATACAAAATTTTGAGAATTCTTTTCTTCTTTCTAAAAAATGAATTTGTCTTATTGAAAAATGTTATTTTGATTACCTTTGATAGAAAATTATTAAATTAATTTTTTTTTAATATAAAAAAATTTATATTATATGAAAACTTAAAATGTATCCCATTTTTTTACAAAAACTAATTATTATTTTTTTTGAAAAAAAAATATTTTCTTCCCATCTGAAAAATAAAAATAAAAATTATAGTTTTTTAATCAGAAAAATAAAATAAAAATAAAAATATTATTTTGGTTACTTTTGATAGAAATCTAATTTTGAATAAAATTTTTATTTATAAAAAATAACAGTTTTATTTATAAAAAAATATTGAGAAGGCTATGTGAACTTTATAATTTATTCTATATAGTATAAAATTTTTATTTTTAGAGTGTGAAGATTATAATTGTATAGAATTTATTGTATTATACATGTAGAGAAATGCGAAGTTATCTAAACTACGTTATTTTGCATGTTTCTTCAATATTTGTCTTTCGTTTTTTTTTTGTATGACAGGTTTGAATTAAATTTTTTTAATTAAAAAAAATATTTTTTTCTTGTGAAAACTAGATTGGTTGATAGATTAATTTATGAAGAGGTTATGAGTATTTTCTAATTTAATTTTCAAATTCTACATAATATAGAAATTTATTTTTATTTGTTTTATTCTTAAATCCCAAGCATTTTGATTATAATAATAATTGTTTTAAAATTTTAATAATTTATTTAATTTGCCTTTTATTTTAATATTTTATTTTTTTTACTAATCACATTTTATATACATGAGAGTGCGAGAGTGCGAGAGTACTTTAATGATTGAGTAGAAAAAATTAATTTGAAAGTAACTTTTAAAAATATGGGTTATAACTAGAAAATATTATATTAAAATATTAGTTTTGATCAATTTATATTAAAAAACAGAGCGATCTTATGACGCATCATACTGTTTATCCAATTGTTGAAATTATCTAAGCTTACATTGTATCTAACGGCAATAAGTACAATTTTTAAAAAAATATCATCACTCTCCTCATTTAATGCATTTAGTTTGAAAAATTATCACATCTCTCCTCATTCAATACTATCTCTCTCCTTATTTTTCTCTCTTCAAAAAATATCATCTCTCTTCACAAAAAATAAATTTATTTTATTGAAAAAAAGTATTGAATTAGTTCTTTTTAATATAAAAAAATTTATATTATGTGATAATTTAAAATGTATCATTTTTTTTACAAAAGTTGATTACTATTTTCTTTTAGAAAATATTTTATTTTTATCTGAAAACTAAAAATTTAAATTGTTGTTTTGATTACATTTGATAGAAACTTGATTTGAATAATTTTTTATTTATAAAAATAAAGTTTTGAAGAGTTATGAAAATTTTTTAATTTATTCTACATAGTGTATGATTTTTCTTTTCGGAGTGTGAAAGTTATAGTTATATAGAAATTTATTGTATTGTACATGTGGAGAAATAGAAAGTTAGGCGAACTTATGTGAATCTCGTGGCGTTCTACGTCACTTCAAACTCTACATAATGGAGGAGTTTATTTTTATTTGTTTTATTTTTTAAATTTTAAGTATTTTAATTATAATAATTATTGTTTTAAAAGTTTAATAATTTATTTAATTTATTTTTATTTTAATGTATTGTCTTTTCTATTAATCACATTTTATGTACATAAGAGTACAAGGGCCATTTAATAATTGAGTAGAAGAAATTGATTCGAAAGTACTTTTTAGAGTTATGAGTTATAACTAGAAAACGTTTTATTAAAAAATAAATTTTGATCAATTTTATTATAAAAAAAATTGTACATAATCTCCATTCTCTTTTATGTAAATTTTCATTGGTTGGATTGTTTATTTTTAATAATTTATTGAAAAAACTTTGAGAAATAACTATTTTAAAAAAAAAATTAAATTAATCAAAAATGCTTTTAGGCGCGGGTTATTTTCTAGTCAACTTATAATTCTCATTCTTAACAAGTACCTCATACTTTAATTGCAGTTTTTAATTATTTTTTATTGAATCTGCTCATTCGCAGTAAATGTTACTAAATATGCGTAATCACACTGGCCACGTTTAGGCAAAGTGACTTATTTGCTTATTAACTTATAAGTTAAAAAATAAGGCACGTCATTTAAGTAGTTAAATAAGTCAAAAGCAAATAAGCAAAAAGACAATTAAGCTCGTTTGGGTAGCCAAATAAGAAAATAACCAAATAAGCTTGTTTGAATAACTAAATAAGTAAATAAGCAAATAAGCAATTCAATCCAAACGAAATGACTTATTAGCAAATTGACATATTTACTAATAAGCAAATAAGTAAAATTTCTAAACAGGGCCACTATAATAAATTGTTAATCCAAATGTACCCCACCCCCAACAAATGTTTAAAATAGAATTTAAATCGCATTAAAAACTATAAAAATAACATTTATTCACACTAATCTTTAGATGTATACATTGATCAATAATCATAACTCAATATCACACTAACAATTCAAATCCATTTACAACATTTATAAGAGATTTTAGTTTCAATAAGAAATAATAATTTTTTTTGAGCAACACAATCAGAAATATTCAATATTGACATACTAGAACCAAAATTAATAGTCAGTAACTATAATTGCAATAACTAAGAACATAAACTTTAATGCTATGAAAAACAAATTTCTGTCTAAATTAATCAATGTTAATTTAGTAGTAAATTTTAACATTTTTATGTGTAGAGGTTGATCATTCATAAATTTATTAAAATACTTTATTAATAAGACTAAAAATAATAAGCACCGAAAATAAAATTTTTTTATGCATGTGGGTCTAAAAAAAATTTATTCTTAATACTAAAATTTATTATCTTAATCCAACTAAATCACAAAAATAATAACTGAACTGTAGTTACTGCCACATTTGGTATTAATTAAAAAATTGCCAACAGAATTCTTTTTTATATTGTAGTTTAAAATTTCTATTTTTTTTAGTAGTTTGTGATGAGAAAATTCTAAAAAGTATATTTGTTATGGTTAATTTAAAAAAAAATTCGCTAAAGATAAATAAAAAAAACCAAAAAGCCTATTAAGTTGGCTTTTTTCATTTTATATGAACTGTTTAAAAGTTTTGATCAAAAAAATTATTTTTTTATTTTCTCGTAATGAGATAAATCTAAAAAATATACTCATTTGAGTTAATACTGAAAAAAATTTACTAAAAAAAAAAATTAATTAATTCAAATACAAGCACAATAAAAATCCGATCAAACAGGGCCCTAACGACTTCCATGACCGATTCCCCTGCAAGATGCCGGCTCCCCTGCAAGGCGGCAACTTGCAAGCCTTTTACTTTTTTCAAGAAGGTAATCAGATGTATCAAAGTCAAGAGTCTGATGGATTAGAAAGATATCAACTTTGCCCGCTAAGTTCATTGTTTTGTGGGCCCACGCGCGACTGTTGGTTCAAACTGGCGACCAAGTCGGCGATGCCATTCCGTGTCGCTTTAACCCCTCTTTCTCTATAAAACAATTTTGTATACAAATAACTAAATATAAATTAATAGAATTTAATTATAATTTAATTAATCATAATTAATAAATTTTTATTATTAATTAAAATTAAAATAGTTAAAAATCACAAAAGTGCGGGTCCTAAAATGACTCGTGTCAAAATCTCTTTATTAATAAAAAAAATGTAAGAGGTAAGATTTAAGCTTGATTTTATTTATATAAAATAACGAATAATTTATTCCAATTTTAATAAATTAAATTAATTTAAATTTGAATTAGGGAGATTTTTAAATTTGAATCCCCTCTTCTAAAGCCTGCTTTATAAATAGAGGTTGTCACGGAGGAAAAAAGAATCTTTAGTCGAAAGAATTTTAAAAAATTTTCAAAACTCTTTATACTCGGCGTTTTGTTCAATTTATCTTCAAAATACTTGTGAACTATCATCAAGTTTTTCAATTACGTGCCGATTTATCTACGTGTTCTCACATCAAAAACACTCTACGAATTAAATTTTATGAAAATTGTGCTTTTAATCTCTTGTTTTTAGTAGATTAATTTATTTTTGTTCAAGAATAAACTTTAAGGCCTTCGATCACGTCATTGTCCTCAATTTTTTAGATTTGAAGATTCTAAGAAGATGTCATGCGGTTCAATTTTACAACAAACCGATTCAAAAATTGAATCAAATGTTCACCATTATTTTAGGTGTAAATTACAAAAAATCAAACCCATTTATTTTCTAAAAAAATTAATAAAGTATTATTTTGTGCATTTTTTTCATGCTTTTTATTGTAGGACTCAGAGATTTTTTCTATTACAAATTATTTATGTGTGTAAAACTCAAAAATATTGTGCATTCTACTTGTATATATTTATACTATCTATACTCTTATATAGAGGAAATACCCTATTCAAAAGTTTTGTCACATTTTTTTTTCTTTAATAATATCTAATTAAGACAAAAACATTTTTTTACTCAAATACTTAGGGGCCGTTTGCTTTAATAATATCTAACATATTTTTTTTATTTTTATAAAAAATAAAAAATAAAAACATGTTTGACACATATATATTTAGAAAGTGTTAGTTGGAGGTTACGAATGAATACAATAGTCGAAGGTGGTGGTCGAATGTGTTATCTGGTGATAATAGCAATAGGAAGAGATGGTGGTCGGATGCGATGATCGAAGTAGATGGTCGGCGGTGATGGCCAGATGGTGGTGATCAAAGATGTTAGCCGGAGATGATAGCAAGATGTAGCGATGGTGGTCGGAGGTAGTAGTTAGATATGGTAGTTTGAGGTATTAGTTGAAAAGATAGTAAGAAGCAGCGATGGTAGTCAAATGTGGTAGGTAAAAACCGAGACGATTGTCGGAGGTGGTGGCCGAAGGGGTGGCCGAATGTTGTAGTCAAAGGCGGTGGTCGAAGGCGGTAGCCGGATGTAATAGTTGGAGATAGTGAAAAAAAAAATACAATCAAAATGTGTTTACAAAACAAGTGAAAATATATTTTTTTTGTTTCTAAAAATTTTGTAAATTTTAAAAACTGTTTACAATTTTTTAAAAATAAAAATAATTACCAAACGTGTTTTTGTTTATAATTTACAAAAAATTTAAAAATAAAAATAAAAAATATAAATATTACCCAACGAGCCCTTAACTTCTTGTACTTTTAACTGAGAGGGTAAAATAAGAAATATAAATTAACTAACCTTCTATGTTTTTCTCTTCCACAGTGTTTACATTTTCTATTTTTCTCATCCTTAGCATCAATAATTTTGCACACTATATTCACAATTTTTTCTATAATAAATAATTGAGATGCCTTTTTTTGCTATATTTGTGATTGGTTGTATGTGTGTAGTGTTACTCTTCTATATATATTGTGTCTAAGATTTACATTCTCTTTATTTTCTTAAAAAATATTGATTTTTTTGTTTTTATTTTATAAATAGATCAAATAGTACTCGATATTCGACCATGAACTTGATTTTTTTGCGTATATGATCTCTCGGTAAACTTTAAAATATATCAGGGCTAAATGATCAATGTGGATCACCTTGAATATCTTAAATTAGAAATTGGAATTTTTTTATTTATTTAAAAAATGGAAAGGGCCTTGATCTTTGTGTTCGTGTAAATAGGATTCGGCTCCTCTCTGTTCTCAAAGAAATGAAGATATTTTCATTTATCAAAGAAATAAAAAAAAACTTTATTTTTATTTTATGCTGTGTACAATGATCTATATTTTGATGATATGAATTAGTTATTTTATAAAATTTATTGAAAAGCCTGTATATATTAAAAGATTAAATTAAGAAAACATTGATAGTATGTATGATTAGAACACATTTATCTTTAAAAGAAGAAGACAAATATAATTTTAGGAGTACATTTTTTTCAAAATCATAATGATCCAATCTAAAAAATTTATAAAAATATGTGTAAAACAAGTGGACTTTTAAAAAAAAATTTAAATAAAAAATTTTAAAAAAAAATTAAGTCAAACATAAGCTAAGTATGAAAAGATTTTGTCCTTTAATTTTACTTTTGCAATGTTTTTGGTTTTTTTATTTGTTTTCTTTAACTAATTTTTTTAATATCTTTAGTTGTATTTTATTAAATATACTGAGATAGTTAATAGTAAATCTGTTCAGTTTTTAAGATTTTTTGTTACATTTTTTTAACTTTTTAGTTTTTAAATTTTACATTTTTTTACTTCCTTTGTTCCATTTTTTACCAGAATTAGTAGGATTAAGTTTTAATGTCAATCGTTTATTTTGCAACATTATTAGTGACGTTTTTTTTTCTGGCTCTAGAATTATCTATTTTTACTTTTTTTTTTGACCTTTTGGTCTTATTTGAATTTTTTTAATATTTAGTCTTATTTAAACTTTTTTTATTTTTAGTCTTATTTAACAATATTTTAATTATTTTGTTCAATATACATACAACTTGATATCTCACTATCAAGTGATATAAGAAAAAGTATTGTTATATTCCAAACTCACCTGAACCAACAATGATGTTAACTGTAGCAATTAATAAATAGATTCTTAAGTCAAATGTCTAAAAAAAAAATCAAATATAAATTTGCCCACCAAAAAAATTAAACTTTATAATTATAAAGGAGTGTAGTACTTAAATGTAAAAATAATGTCAATTTGCTCACATAAGGGTTTTTTAGTCATAACGTTTTTATTTTTAATGAATTCGTATCAAACAAGCAAAGGATTGGTTGCCAAATATAAATACTTATCCCAGGGAGTAAATAAATACAAAATTAAACTAAAATAGAAATATTTAATTCAGAGTATTTGGTAATCCGGGATTGCTAATCTTTAGATTACTAATCCATAAATGAAATTTGTTCATTTACAAGTAAAAATAATTATTGGATAGTTCAAGAGCATTATATAAAATTACTTGCGTGGCATTGTAATTCAATTATGTAATAAAATTATATTGGGCGTGATAATATTATTTTAATTTTATTGGGTAAATGGATGACAAAACTTATAATTTACTTAATATGTATTAAATATTTTTATTTGTCAAAATTGCGCGCATAGAATTATCTCATAATTTGTCTCATTTATGTTAAAATTAAATATTTTAACAAAAAGTCAAAAAAATTATCATAAATAAATTATTCTAAATACTTTTTTTAAAAAATAAAATTAAATCTCTTAAAATTTAAATATTTTAAATATTCTAAACATGAGCTTTAGTAAAATAAAATGTTCACCATCTCGTTATTGGCATTGAAATTGTGGGAGTTAGTTCATTTGCAAGTGGTGGATTGGGACGATGGGTGCGTATTGTCCGTTTGAGGGATATGTTCTTAGTAGGCTTAACTCTCAAATATATTTTTATAATTAAATATATTTATTATGTATAATTTTTAAAATTTATTATTTAAAAAAAAATAAAATTAATTAATTCGATATTTGTAATTATGTACTCAAGTTACATATACTTACTAACAAATGAACGGTGAATGTCCTTTTAAGAAAAAAAATAGTTAAATATTTTTTAATAGCATGGTTACAAATTTTAAATTAATTTTATTTTTTTATATTAATAAAAAATTTTAAAAAATATACATAATAAATAAATCTAATCATAAAAATATATTAAGCCGTTAAAGAAACAACATGTGATATAGGCACAACATACACCTTCTAGGAGTAATTATTTGATAATACAAGAATACTGTGTAACTATTATCTAATTATCTAATAAAAAAATATTTTATGTAGAATAATACTAATACATATTTGTAGAGTAAATTAGAAAAAAAGAAGTGTGATTAGTTGGAGAATATTTAAAAATATTACTGTTTATAATTTTAAAATTTTTATTATTAATTTTAAGTATAAATTATAAAATTTTTTAAATATTCATAATTTTTAAGATAATTTAAAATTACTTTTTATTTTATTTTGATAATAATTTATAATTTTTATAAAATATTTACAATTTTTTATAAATTATAATTTATAAATTACTGATAATAACTTTTTCAAACACTATTTTTACGGTACGGTATTCAAGAAAACACGGAGGCGGCGCACGGTCTAGGTGTCGGCCACGATGAAATTTTGCCACGGGATCCAATAGCAAAAGGGTCGTGGTCAAATAATTTTTTTTCTATTATATTTTGAGCCCCCTAAAACCCGGGCGCATTTTAATTGGATCCCTTAGCTGCCTTGACACGCGAATATAAGGCGCGTGCTGTAAATTTGTGAACAAATGACTCGTTCGTTTCGGACACGCGCTGTGTCGTGGCGTGAAGTTTGAGCTACAGCTGGAGGCTTCGCAGAAGTCTTTTGCTTGAAGCTGAGAAAAACCACTAACCAGTGAAGTAACTAGGAATAGCAATTGGACGGTTTGGGAATTATGTTATTTATTTTTTATTTAATTGAGGTACGAATAAGAGAAAATATTAAAAAAGTAATAGAGAAGAGAATGAAAATAAAAATATTTTGAGTATAATTTTTAAAGTTTAAATTAATAATATTAATAAAAATTATAAATAATATAATAAATAAAAATAATAGTTAATGAATTAATATAACTAAATATACAAAATATAAGAAATATAAAAAAATAGATATAAATATAATATTTTAATATTTTAAACTTATTATATTTGTAAAATATATATTTTATACATATCTTAATATTTAAAAAATATTTATTTTATGTAATCAGGGACAGGGTGAAAAAAAATAAGACGAGAAGAGTAAATACCAACTCTATTCCGTTTGTTATCGAGCATGAAATTTTTTTTACAAAATAAGATAAAAACGGAATAGAATCGGGACGAAGCGAAAGTAATTGCCAACCTTAAAAGTTATCCAAATTTTATGGTTCGGGTACTTCTACCAGGGAGCAGGTTTGCAACGGTGCTGCGCCTAAAAAAATAGTATTGTCATGTTGCGTTTTGTTTGGTTTTATTTGGTAAATAAATTTTATGATCGAATTTGTTTATTATATAAAAATTGTAGAGTTATTTAACATATAAAATTTTAAATTTATCCGATATCTGTCACTAAGTGATTGAGTAACATTTGTTTTAAAATATCTTTTCTAAAATTATAATTTTTATTTATTTATAAGATAATATTAGGAGATCTAATTCAATCACTTAGTTACAGATATCAGATGAATCTAAAATTTTACATAGTATAGAAACTCGATGAAACCTACTTAATAAACGAATTCAATTATAAAAATTATATATTTTAAATATTTCAAACAGGTGCAGCATGACAGTGTTGTCTTTTAGGCGCCGCACCATCCCCGCCTCTGAGGGAGTGGGGTCCTGCTGCCTCTAAAGTATAGCAGGATTCTGCTATCACTACTGTGAGATAATTTTAAATTTTATAATTTGATTAGAATTATTTATTAATTTATATTTAATAAATAATTAATTTTTATAAAAAATTATATAAATTAGACATCGTTATTTATATGATCGGTATATATTTAACTTATATTTTATTCTTAAAATTTTATAAATTAATTATTTTATTTAAAAACAAATATAATTCAATCATATGAATAGTAATGTCTGATTAATTTAATTTTTTTAATACAAATTAATTATTTGTTAAATATAAAATAATAAATAATTTTAATCAAATTATAAAATTTAAATTAAAATTCAAAATGCCTCACATCACCCCTACTGTGACTTGGGTCACAGCAGGTCCCCTCTGCCCTTCTATGAGCGTGTTAATTTGGTGAGTAAATTTTATGAAAAAAAAAAAAGAAGAGTGAGGCTTCTCTCTATATCAGTGATAGATGGGAGAGGTCCAATTAAAGTTTTTTTAAGCTTAAAATAAAATATTTTGATGATTTAAGTTATTTATTTTATTATTTTTAGTTTATATATTATTATTGTAAAAAGTCAAATTAATCGAATATTGTTAACTGTCTTAACAAATTGCATTTGTATTAATAAAAATAAATTATAATGTCTATTTATTATTCATTTTATTAATACAAATGTGATTTATTTTACCAATTAGCGATATTTAATTAATTTAATTTTTTTATAATAATAATATATAAATTAAAAAAATAAAATAAATAATTTAAATAATCAAAATATATTTATTTTAAGCCCGAAAAAGGTTCAGGTGGATCTCTCCCATCCAAAGCCTAATCCAAAAAGAATCTTACTAGATAAAAGTAAATCAAAATAAGTTAATTAATCAAATTTTATATTATTTATTTTTATTTTTAGTAATATTTTTTATATTTTGATTAAAATTATTTGCTTTCTCAGTTTTTGATCTCAAAATAATTTAAACAAATGGTACTGCTAAAGAGAGCTCAATTGACTTTGGATAATAATATCATGGTGATAAATTTTTTTTATTATCTGTACGCTTTTTAATGTGAGACCTACCACTTTTATATATATCAATATATTTTGTACAGTTATTTATACATTATATACTTTTTTAATCACAGTTCAATGGGATTCGATTAACAATTTTTTAAACAAATAATTTTTTTGACCAAATAATAAAATAAAATAAAAAAAATTAAAATCAAGCAAATTAGATCAGAAGGGGCAATAGAAGTATCATGTTTTACTTTACTTAAGTTATACCGATACGTGAGCCGTGAGAATCGATTTTCCTTTAATATAAAGTTATTTTTCAAAATTATGAACATATGTGTACAAATATTAATTGGATACACCATATTAACATATTAACATAATATTTTTTACTTTTTAAATGTTTTTTTAGTGTGGAGAAATCACAAGAATTCGTATTTTTAAATAAGGTGTTGCTAATCAGTGTTCATTTGATACTAACTAATAATTAAAAAAAATTTTAAATTTATAGTATTAATATTCAAATATTAATACAACTTTTACTTTGTGATCAATTCCCATTAAACACTAATTAGTATTTTTCACTATAAGAAAATACAAATTCGCCGACGAGCTCAAATATCGTTGTTAAAAGTTCTCTTTTGCATATGAAAACTGAGTATTCGTTGCTGAAGAGTTTTCACCTTTCGACAGTGAGTTAAATCGTCGGCGAAGGAGTATTTTTTTATAACAATTAACATATGTAGTCGAGAAAAATGTTTACAAAGAGTGCACCAACTTGAACAAAATGCACGTTTTGTTAAAGAACCCTTTGGCGACAACTTATACTCACCGCTAAAGATAGTATAGACCGAAACTACATCATTTTGATTAGTTTCAAGGTTCCCAACTTATACTAGTGTAGAGAGATGGAATCTCATATTGCACAGTTAGAGGCTCTTAACTCACCTATGTGACGAAAATCGAATAATATCTTGATGCGGGTTCCAGCAGAAGGATGGCTCATTCATTTGGCGCCGTTTGTAGGAATCTTAGTTCCACCCCATAAACCTACACATTGGGAAAGTAATGTAGGAAGAGAGAATCCCACATTGCCTAACTAGGATTCCCATTGATGGAAAAAATTGAAAAAAGCACACCTCTACTAGCCTGCACCAAAATATTGTCTGATTTTTTACCAATTGGACATACATGATTTTGTTCTTCCACTTATAAAAATATTTCTTGGTTGGTTGAGAATATAGCACACCTTATAAGGTGAGTTGAGAGCCCTTAACTAGGTAATGTGAGATTTTATCACCTACACTTTTCTTCCTTTTTTACTAAAACAAAAAAGATTTATAGTGATAAAAATATTGTGACGAACATAAAATTGTCACTAAAAGTTAGTATTTTGCGACAAAAATAAGAGTTGTCACTAAAGAACTTAAGTTACGACTTTATGTGATAATTTTATATTTGTTAGATAAATTTGGTCAATAAATGTGTGGCATAAAAATAAATTTGGCTCTAAAAGAATTTTAGTGACAATAATTTTTTATTAACAATGAAAAAATTGTGACAAAAAAGTGGTTATTAGTACCGAAATTGTGGATGAATCACCAAATCTCATAGACTAATCTTTTGTGACAATGTAAATTATTATCACAAATTGTATCACGGTGTTTTGGATAATTTTTTACTTGTCACACAAATTCCATCGCTAAATATGTAGTAGAAAAACTAAATTTGGCATAAAAAGAGTTTTAATGACAATAATTTTAACAACGGAGAATTTGTAGGGTATATAAGAAGGGTTGATCCTTTGACCATCATTGTAAGTGGGTTGATCCTTTTCTTGTATTCCATGTTTTTTTTTTTTTTTTTTTCACAAGGTTCGAATGTAACATTTATTAGGAAATCATATCTTTCGTTCCTACTGAATGGCAAGATATTTAATATCACCTCTTGCATGGTATTACATATCTCCCGATACCAAACAATTAGCTATGGTCTCATCTTTCAACCAAAGATTAAAATTAATTCATCTCCTCTTATCTATTACTATATTCCACCCTAAACAAACATAGTATATATGGACATGGAGTATATATAACTTTATCTCTTTTTCTAAGTATCATATATTTTATTTTATATTCAATAATATTATATATCCTTTTATTCTTCTATTTTTATATCCCAATAAGCAAACAGAACCCAAAGATGGTCGCTAGTGATGACATTTTTAACTAATTATTAAATTTCATTAGATTAATTTTTTGTGACAATACAAATTAATTTCACCAAGGTTTTGTTTGTTGCCCGTTATATGCAACAGATTGGACTGTTACAATAATCAAAAGTGTATATCGTTTTTCGTTTCAATCACAATCAATTCTGCCTGAGAGTCCGACAGATGTTCAATCATGCTCAAATGGATTAATAGCAATACTAGTGTGGAGTCGTTATTGTCAATCTAGTCTTGAGGAATTACTTTGTTTTTATCAATTTTACCCTTCAACGATTTTTTCACCGTCGTCGTCGTTGCTAACCCCAACTCACTCAACGATTTCCTCATTGTCGTTGTTGTCGCTAACACCATTCGTCTTTGCCTATTTCGTCGGGAAAAGGTGGCGGCGTTGTTTATCGATTTCATCATCGTCGTCGCTAACCTTGGTTTCACGATTTTGTCGTTGTCAGTCACCTTTTGTGTTAGTCATTTGTCATTTGCCTTGGACGGAGAAGAAAATGTGGGTGAATGGTGCTGCCCCTCTGCTTTGCACTTTGGAATGGAGAAGAAAATGTGGGTGAATGGTGCTCCTCCTCTGCTTTTCACTTTGGGATGATGGCACGTGAAATTTAAGAAACCAATGGTTTCAAATTTAATTTTACAAAAAACGGCATCATTTTGGCTATTAAATTTGGGTAATTGGATTCATTTCAATAGGTGATGTTGCTCTAAAGGAGCTGCACCTAAGCATTGCCTTGTTCCTTGTTTTTATTTTCAATTATAATTTTCAGTTTTAAAATTGTCGGAGTAAATTTATTTTATTAAGAAATTTAATAAAAAATAACAAAAAAGAAACTAAAAACGTAATAAATAACATAAAATTTAACTTACTAGTCTATTTAACTTAATTTTAATATTAAATAATTTATTATATTTTATAGGATAAATTACATTTATCTCCTATAAAATTAAGTGAAATATAATGACCTTTCCTGATGTCTCTGAAATGATATTGACCTCCTTTCTATTTCACTTTTGTATTACACATGCCTCTTTTCGTCAATAAACTGTCACAAAATTTGACGAAACTTGCAGATATCAATAATTATTTTATAATTTATTCCCATTTTATTCTTATTTATATTATTAATATACTATTTTATTTCTCTCTCACTCTCTCCATCTCCCATCCTCAACCGGCTTTAGAAACAGTCACCTTTACCGACCTCCATCACCACACCACCACCACCTATATGGCTCCACCCCACCACCACCGACCTCCGTCACCAATCCAGTCAAGCTGGGTCCTGATTAACTTCAAAGAACAATGTCTCATTAATTTCTCACCCATGCTGCATAAGGTATCAAAGTGACCCCTTTCTTGTGTCTGCACTCTTCCTGGAAAACTTGATACGCCTCAATCCCGTAAATGTCAAAAGTTTTACAAGTTACAATAATTACATGATTAGAAATGGATGACAAATTGAGGTTGGTTCAAAAAGCCCAACTTAGAAGTTAGAACAGGTTATTGATTATTTTATTTTTTAAAAAAATAATAGTGAATTAAAATTCCCTGTTTGGCACTACAATGATCTAGCTTTGTTCTTTTCTAAAGAGCTTGAAAACTGATTAACATCGAGTTGACAAACACATCAAATCAGCTTTTTGACAATAGTTACGCTAAAGCCAACCTGTGAACTCCATTAAAGGGTGTTTGGCCATGCTTATCGGGCCAATTTTTAGTTTTTTTTGCCAATAATCTTTTTAAAATATTTATAACTTGTGCTACATGTATAATTATATTTTATTTAATATATTTCAGCTATAAAATAATATATTTATCAAATACTCACAACTTTTATTATAAATTACAATTTATAAGTTATTGAGAATGTTTGAAAAAGTTATTTAAATATTTACAACTTTTATTACAATTTATAGTTATTTTTTTTAATATTTTAATTATAAATTGTAATTTTTATCAAACGTTTACAACTTTAACTATGTATAAATTATAATTTATAAATTACTAATTTTAATAATATCAAATACCACTGTCAATAATTCAACGGTGTGTAACACCCACTTAACATTCAATGAATGAGGGTAGAATATCCCTTTCAAAGCTGGCCCCAAACTTAAAGCAAATGTTTATTAAAATAAACAACCCCCGTTTTAGCATTGATTAATCTAAATCCATTGTGATTGAAATCATAATAAATTTGACAAAAAAATAAAAAAATTAAGAGAAAAAACGACCCAGGAATGACCCATGTTGCTGCAGTTAAGAATTTTTGCGATGACTTAAGATGTGTTAGGAGTGTCATTAGCATTTTAATTAAAATCTCATAGTTTAATTAGAATTTTTATTATTTTAAGTTCATTGACTAGATAATTTATACCTAATAAATTAAGTTAATCGGATATCGTTATCTATATAACTGAAATATAGTTATTTATTTTTTAAAAAATAATTATCTTTTAGGATTTGAGAATAAAGTGTAAAACAAATATGTAAAATCATATAACTAATTATGTCCGATTAACCTCATTTTTTACTTGAATTATTTACTTGACAAATTTAAAATAATAAATAATTTTAATCAAATTATAAAACTTTAATTAAAATGCCATTAGCATTTATAACACGGCACACGCCTTATTGTGACTTAGTCGGAACAAGAATCCAATGCCACGTGGCTGATAAAGACCGTCGTGTTATTATGGTAATGGGAAGACTGTTTCTATATATGCAATATATGCAACTTGCATTGCAATTTGGACAGGGTTGATTTGGACAGGGTTGTTTTGGCACCCATACACGAGAGAACTAGAAATAACTCGTCTTATGCGCGTGATTTTAATTATAAAAATAATTAAATATAATAAAGTAGTTTTATTTGACTTTAAAAAAATATTTTCTATTAGGTACTCTAGATTGCAATTTTTCTTGATAATTGCAGCACAAATATAATTGATAGATGTATCAGTTGATAGTTTACTTTGTATTTTTTTCTTATCTTGTTGCATCACAAACACAACTAATACATGTATCAGTTGGATGACGACAAAGGAGGACAACACCTTACTCTCTCCGTAAACTGTACGCATGCGAAGAGGACGGCGATGAAGCCAATGAATGTTTGGATGGCGAAAGAGGGGCAAGCGGTGATAATGGAGAAGGACGGACATGAAAGTAGCGGAGGTTTGGATAGAGGAGGAGACAAGGGACAACGGCGACGAGATTTGACCATGACAGAAGTGGCTCGTGTCGGGGCGATGGACGACGACAACGGTGAGGACGAATGCAGTGGTGAGGGGCCACTGTGACAACTAGGGGCTGGCAGATATTCAATTTTGTAGAAAGAGAAAAAGAGACGGTACTGCTAAGGTAGAAAATGAAAAATATAGAGGCAGCGGCTAGAATTTGAATTTCTCAAATTCAAACTTCAAATATGATAAAAAAATAAAAAATAAATATTTTAAATAAGAATAAATCAATCGTAAAATTTTATCTTAATTTATAATGAGACTAAAATTAGTAAAATAAATATAGTATGACTATAACTCTTACGAGGTCTAAAAAAAGACTAATTCTTAAATTTCTATTTAATATACTATGGGGGAGTGTGCATATATGTGTGGGGATATTCGATGATCCTGAATTTTTTTTAATTTTGTTTAATTTTTTTTTTTAATTTTTGCGTTATTTCAGTTATTATGTGACTTATTTTTGAAATTTTTATAATTTGTCGTTATTGTAAAGATTGCTGGTTTATGAAAATGAAAATGTTATTATTTGAATTTAGAAAAACACTAGGAATGGTAAACGATAATATGGGTATTGATAAATTTTAACGAAAGTATAATTGAAAAATATTTATTTTAATCATCTATTTTTCATATCAATATTCGTACTTTTTACAAAAAAATAAAAAATAAAAACAAAATTGATATATAGATATAACTAAGAATTACATATTCGGATTTATATTCATTAAATTTTATATTCATTTTAATATTTGAAGATATTATATATTTACTAATCAATCAAATATGCTCCATACCATAGTGTTAGTACTGCAAGTTCGCAAAATCATAGAGATCTTGTTTGTTTAAAGGTTGAGGAGATGAAATTGGATAATGGAATAACTGTATTCGTTTGGCAGCTGGGCTTTAAGGTTGTTTTTTTTTTTTTTTTTTGTTTTGTTTAAAGTTCATTTAAACAAATAAGCAAAAATTAAATTCATTTGGCAAATCAAATGATTGATTTTAAGTCAAAATATAATAAATTCGTTTGGCAAATCATATATAAATTTTTTTATATAAAAAAAGTAAAAAGGCTAAAATTTTTTGAATTGTCAAACAAGACATTTTAACCTTTTTAGCTTTAAGACTAGATTTTAAACCCTTCGCCAAACAAGACCTATAATCTTTTGTTTAGTTTACCAAGCTAAGAGGGCATTGGAATATCCGTCAGCTTTCCTAACTATTATAAACAGCACTGATCAAAAAATTTAAAAAAAAAATTATAAACAGCTTATTTGGAAACTATTACTATCCTACCCACTTGGGTTTATTAGTAGTTCCATGCTTATTACTATTTTATCTTTTTACAATGTCAGAATCATTTTATTAAAATTATGTTAAATTAAATAATATATTATTTATTTTAAATTATTATATTTTGAACCAATTATTTATTTTTTTGATGTCTCAGGGTATCTGGGTTAATTTACTTGCATTTTGACTAATCTCTATAGAACCAATTCTATCGTCCATTTGCGAGAATAATTAAAATCGAGATTTCTTTACATTGTGTGGATTTGGTCCTAAAAAATTAATAGGGTTTAAGAAAACCTTAAAAAAGAGCAAAATACACTACATAATATTTCAAAAGAAAACTATCCCAACGAACTCCATTCGAATGCTCTCAAACAAACATCCTTAAAACTCACTCCATTATTGACTAAGTGGATTGTTAAAAATAATTCATTTAATGTGTATTAAGTTTTTTTTATTAAAAATAATAAATAAATGATGTCTCATTATATTTAAAAAATACTTAATAATTTTCCCATATCATCATAGCCCTTTAGTGAGCCATGGAGTTGGAAGGAAAGTGTCCTAGTGAACCAATATTACAATACAACACTTTGTTTATGGGTACTGCATATCATTAAATAACATTGAAGATCATTTTATATCAGTGAGAGATGAGGCCTTCTATTTTTATTTTTTATTTAATTGGGATGGTGATAGATAAAAATATTAAAAAATAACAAGGATAAAAAAATTTTAAAAATAATTTTCATACTTTAAGATAGTGATACTGATCAAAGTTATGAATAATATAATAAATAAAAAATTATAGTTAATGAATTAATATAACTAAAAATAAAATTAGAGACAATAAAAAAAAATATAAATATAACATTGGTATTTTCTACACTTATTATATTTTTAAAAAGAAATTTTATACATATATTTATATTTTGAAAATATCTATTTTATATAATTGGACAGGCTAGAAAAAGTAAATACCGCCCCATTTTGTTTGTTGTCGAGGGTAGAAAAATTCGTACATAATAAGATAAATATATTATTATGGGGCAGAATGGAAAAAAAATGTTATCTGTAGTTTGAGGGACTAATTTAATAACAAGGAGATGCATTATTTTATGGAATAAATACTTTTATTAGACAAATATTGAAAAAAGTTATTAATATTATATTTTCTAAATAATGTATTTCACTTTTTGTAAAATTAATTATCTAATGCATATTTCTTTCATAGAATTATTGAATATAAAATTTGTAAAGAAAATGAAATGAGAAATTCCTTAGTTGCTTAGTGAGAAATTTCTCTCTTGCGAAGTGAAAAAAAGGTTTTAATTTTTTATTTTGTAATTTGTTATTGTGTAAACAATAATGCTATTCACAATTTGAGAATTTTTTTTTTAGAAAATGAGTTTTGGTAACTTTTCTTGATTTTTTAAAACTTACAAGTAAAGTAATTTATTTTTCAAAAAAATCACAATTTAAACATTAAAAAAAATAGGACAATTACAGGATAAGTTCTTTAATATTTATTGTTTTTTAATAAAAATGACAGAACGTGCACACGTGCAGTCCAGGAGGCTCAAACATCGACTGCGGTCACGTGCTTAAGTATCAATTTCTTGGGCTTTGGGACCTTATTGCTTATTCCTTCCATGCTCCCATGACACACTGTCACGTGACACAATGTGCCCATGATCTGCTGTGGCCCCGGCTCCATTTTCAGTAATCGAGGACCTTTTTAGGTTTTTATTGTCAACTAATTTACAAGTTTTTTTTTAATTAAAAAATTAAATTTAATTTAAACTAAATTTTTTAATAAATTATTTTTAGGTTATTTTTAAAAATTAGTTATTTGGATAAAAATTTAATTTTTTTTTATTTTTTTATTTAAATTGAATAATTTTACCATTCATTATAATATAAAATAATAATTATATATAGTTGATCGTAATATTAAATAATTTATAAATAAAGAATATCATTTTTGTTAAAAGTGATTGAAATTTGAATAAAATATTTTAAAAATTAGTGTTATGATTCGATTTTTTAGTCTTTTAACTTTTTAAGTTTTTTACTAAATTGGTCATGTTGAATTTTTCGTATTTTTAATTAAAAAATCAAAAAATAGTAATAAGGCCTTATTTTACTAAATTGGTCATGTTGAATTTTTCGTATTTTTAATTAAAAAATCAAAAAATAGTAATAAGGCCTTAGTGTTCATTTTTAATACAATTTTCTTTGTTTGTATTGATTTGTTTTCAACATTAATTGAAATGAGTGTAACTTCTTGTTTACAATAGTTATAAGATATCAAAAAAGTAAAGATAATTTATCAAAAACTAAATAAACAAAATTAAATAAGATGAAAAGTCAATATGCTTTTTCAGAGGTTTTTTCGTCTTTAATAATTTTTAAATTTTAGTTTTAATAGACATATTTTTTAAATTCTGAAGAATTGAAGAAATAAAAAATGTGAACAAATTTTTTATTTCCAAAAAATTAGAAGAAAATTCAAAAAAAATGTGTCAAGGCTTTTTTTTACCAAATATATGCTTAATTCCCAAGTGACACTTGGTACTGTTTGGTATTGTTAAAATTACTAATTTATAGATTATAACATATAACAGATGTTGTGAGTGTTTAGTAAAGATTGTGACTTATAGCTGAATTAGAAAAAAAATAATTATAAATTTTAGCAAAAATTATAAATATTTAAAAAAATTTATAATTTATAAATAAAATAAATAGTAAAAAACTAAAACTTACAAACAATAACTTTGTTGACAAGCTTTTGTTGGGCCTAATTTTTTCAATTAACGGTTTTTTTATTGCTATTTGTTTAATTTGTTTAATTATAAAATATAATGAAATAAATTTAATAAGTTTGTCAGTGAATCAAGTTGGATCCGCAATTGGGCCGTTGGGCCCTTTAACAGACCACACCTAGCGTGGGCCCAGTTCATGATTGTTTTTAAATTAGAGCTAAGCCTCACATGTGATACTTGGAGCCGAGTTTAGAAACATTAATAAAGATTGTGTGGCCGAATAAAAAACAATAATAAAAATAATTTAACTGGGCAAGAAGCATTAATAAGAATGGTGTGACCGAACAAAGAAACATTAATAACAATTTAACTAATCACAAAATGTCCATACAAGTCTACTGCTATACTTTATTATTGACAGTCGTAGGTCTGACCTAACAACTATTGAAATGATGTTATTGATGAGATTCAACACATCATTAGCCTCAAAAGGTGAAAAAGTTAAACCTATACATGAAAAGAGTTCAAACCATCTATAAAGGTACACAACAATTATCCTTTAAAAACTCTGTATAATTAATAATAATTGTTATTTTATAATTTAGCTTATGTTTGGACTAATTTTTTCACGAGATTTTTTGCTTAAAATTTTTTTGAAAAGTCTACTTGTTTATCCTCAGTTACCTTTTTCGTATATTTTTATATTAATTTTTTTTACAAAAAATTAAAAAATTAAAAAATTTACAAAAAAATAAAACACTAGTCCAAACATAAACTTATTCATTCTTTTAGCCTTACAAGACACTAGCACGGGCATCAAAGTGATTTTTTGGTATTCGCCATCGGCTATAAACCCATTTAGAGGCTCCAAATGGCTGATTTTTGCCCATTTTATAACACCTCATGTAGTTTAATCACCGTACAATTACTAATTAAAGAAACATAAGCTAAATGTAAAAGATTTACCAACCAAAAAATAAAAAATAAAACTATTTATTATTGCTTAAGCTTGAAGTTATGCTATACAAACACAGCAATGAATGGGACTTGCTAAAATGTTAGAAATCACTTTCTTTTTAACACAACAAATGATTCACAAAGCCAAGAATATTTGAGAAGTAAACTTCACCAACACTTTATCTTTTTGTCTCAACTTTTGCCATAATATGTGAAGAAAATAATTGCTATATATAGAAAGGCAGAAATTGTTAAATGCACAGTTCTCTCTCTCTCTCTCTCTCTCTCTCTCTCTCTCTCTCTCTCTCTCTCTCTCTCTCTCTCTCATTTTTTGTAGACCTTACAATGGGAGAGAGGCCTAATGCTTGTCAATTCCTACACCTCCATATCATATATTGAAAAGGCCTTCAATTTGTTGCCCAATAACAAATTGATTCGTACTCTCCTTCACACGGAGGTGACTAGCAAACTTTTTTATAAAATGATATGTGAAGTATGATACTATGCATAAAATATTTAACAAAATCTTATAAATATTATTTATTTCAAAAAGAATTATTCTGTTGTCGTCGTATCCTATTATTCTTAGTATTAAAATTAGATAAATTCCATACGTAAATGCATTAATTTGAATCATCGATAAAAGTTTTTAGAGAATTAAAAACCTAATCGTCATAATCTATTTTCTTGTTTGGTGATTCAACCAAAGATTATTGAAACACCGTATCAAAAAACAATTCAATTACTCACCATGCATGTTACATCACAGAAAATATCATATACTTACAAATATGGCAAGCTCAACACCAACGCTTAAGACTTAATAACTACCATACTTGTATGTAATGATTTATGTAATATAATAGTTAGTTAAAACTTCAGGCAAAAAACTATTTTTATTTTTTAATAAATTTTTAAAATTTTATTCGAAACTTTTATATTTTCTAGATTCCTGGGAGACAAGATATAGACAAAGAAAATAAATATAACCAAGAAATTTAAAAAAAATCAAAATTATATACTTTAACTAAAAAATAAGTTTTATCTTAATAAATTCTTTTCAACTTCGAACAATTTTTTTATTTTTAGAATCCTCATGAGAATGAGAAGAAGCAAAAAAGTAAAGAAATTATACCAAAATATAAAAATAAAAAAAAAATCAAAAAAGACTGGAAAAAATAACTATTGTCTCAAGAGTTTTTGATTGAATAATTGTCGCGGATCACCATCTTCAACTGCGAATACATATGTTTTTGTATATACAAATTGAAATTCTCCTATTCAACTGTTACATTATTATTAGTATATATCTGTTTGTACACACACCAAGATTGCCTACGATGAATAAGCAGGCTTGACTACATAGTATTATACAAACTAATTTAAAAACATGTCTGTCTCCCTCCAAAATTTACCCAAGTTTTTTTCCTTCTAGCTTGAGTTGCAGGATTCTCTGCCGTAGTTTTCGCCGGTGATCCTGAATCTTCCAAAGCCTGTGCCCCAATATTACGGCAGAGTATATGCCGTGTGTTATAATCGGCGCAAAAATGTTATTTGTCTGTCACGATATTTTGCATCAGCAAATAATAATAATATTAGTAATAATAATCCATCATTTCTTTTCTTTTACGTACGAACAATTTTAATGTGGAAAACTGGAGAAAAGGGGAAAAGAAATTAAATCTAGATTAGTTACCTGAATCCATTCAAACCCCAGGTAAAGAGCTAAAAATCCTTCCAGGAGGGGAGAGTAGATCTTTTTCATTTGCCGCCTCTCGTACCACGCTGGTTCAACCATGAACAGATGAGAGAGCGAGCATAAATCGGATGAACTTTCAGATTTCAGTTTATAGTTCAATAAAAAGTTAAGAATATCCATATAAGACTGCTTATCGTTTTTGCGTATAGTCCTAAATCAATAAATTCAAATTTTATTACTTGAAATTATAAATTTACAATTATAACAAACATTTACAGTTACTGCTTAAAGTTATAATTACATTTTTTCAGTTGTTATCTATAGGTTCAGAAGTTTAACTAGATCAAATACCCTCAAAGAATCAGGCATCAGAAGCTAACCATTCTTACAGAGGAAAGACATATAAAACATATCTACAATATTGGACGTTCTTCCCCTTCAGTTCTTCATAGAAACATGGAATGATCCAACAACTGTTCTAAACTTGAATGGTAGTTCCAAAGTTTCTTTGTTTTCATTCATCTTCACCACCAACAAAATGGATAGAAAATGCTCATTGAATATGAAATGAATGGCAATCTAGATATGGATTAGTTCATGGAAGATATTTTCCAACTCCAAGAACTAAGTAAAGAAAACATCATGTATTGTGTGCAATAGGGAAGATGGTAACTAGTTTTGAGCAGTGGCGGAGCCAATATGTGCTCAGAGAGGGCATTTGCCCGCCCCTCCCCTCATTTTTTCTTATTTTCCCATTTTTATTTATAAAAAAATGAAGATTTTACAATACATTCTTAAAAAATTATGTTATTGCCCCACCTAAATATGAAATGAGCTATTTAACCATTATAACCACCATTCCATAGAGATTAATACCATTCTAAATGGTAATGGTTATCTGCAACAGAGCCTATCACCACAATAACAAAAAATATAGAGAAAAAAAAAGAGAGAGAGATGCATTTGTTGGAATATTGTGGTTTTATTCCTAGTGGGACTCTAATTTCGGCTTCTTAATCCATTAAAATCTTCAAATGCTCGGTCAGTACGAGAATTTGAAAATAGAGTGCCAATAGTGTCACATGTAAATTAACCACCGCCGTATGCTACAGGAAAGATGAAAATTTCAAATGTCATGTGAAACAAGAAAGAGTGGAATGCAATTGAATTTCGGCTAAAAGGTAATATAGTTGAACCTGCAAAGAGCTTTTTCAGATCTTCACGACCAGATCGAGATTCTAAAACAGGTGCAACTACATAAGTAGGATCTGCGACAAAAAATTAAACGATTTCAGCATAAATAAGCTTCTTGTGCATATGTACAAATGCAGAAAACAGAATTGGCTAGAGGATCAACCTTTCGGGGATGCAGCCACATAATAAAGAGAACCTGTAAGAGCAGCAGTGATCACAGCTGCAAATGCCTGAGCAAATGGGACAAATGGAGGCAACACTCCTGTCTACATTCATTATTGAATAAGAAAGAAACTATCAGAAGAAGGTTTTTAACAAGTACTCAATGAAAGGAAGGAATATGTTAATGAATCATGCCCGTACCAAAGATGACATTCCACGGGCATCTATCCCCAAATCACTGCTCCTCAGAAATATTTCAGCCATAGCTCCCTAAAAAATCCCAAAATAGGAATGTTAAAAGGAAAAGGGTCATACTTTTCTAGAAGAAAATTAATTGTATCACACTACCGTGATGTTTCTAGGGTTTTAGAAGATGTAATATGAATGACAGGATCTCATTAACAGTGGGAATATTAAAGGGGACTGATACTTCATGTACGTAAGTTTCCAAAAGTAAATGGGAACATCATTTCTGACCGTTTATTGGATTAGGAGACTAGATTAATGTAAATGTTAGAAAACCTAGAGCGCTAATGTTGACCAAGAAACATCTAGACTTACAATAAATGGATTTTTAATTCAGCTTGGTCTTCCAATTTTGCCATCGGGAGAAAAAATCCAAGTGAGTTATTGAATTCATCTGGGTTTTTAAGTGGTGAAACACGAGAAAAATCCAAAGAGGCGTGCAAAAAAACAGAATCCAACAGCTAGTAAAGCTTAAGATGTTGGAACAAGTTCTATGTCGAACTGAGTTACCTGAACAGCAGCCCTGTAGAAAAGCTCCTCACCAACAGAGCTTGCAGCAACAATGAGTATGAACTGTAAAATTGTAGCCAAGGTGAATCAATTCAATTCTTAGTTCTTACTTGCATAGCCAACAAATATATAAATGTACAACCACATTTGAACTTTCGGGTTTTCTTCACCTGCCACGGTGACATTCCATAAAAAAAGCTCCTCAGCTCCTCGTCCTCTACATCTCTGATGGCACGAGCATGAGGCGATACCTTTACAACTTCATCCTGCATCCACGACCAGTATGTTTTTAACAAAGAACTATCGATTACTGTCAAAGACAAACAGGATTTGATAGGATGAAGTTACAGAAATTTATAAGCAATCAACGTACGTCTAGTATAAACAGCAGAGCCATAATTGGAGGAGCAGCATATCCCAGTCCTTCAACAATGGCATCCAATGAAGGATCGAAACCCCCAGTGCAATCGATTCCTGACATCGAACATATGAACCGCCCCGCTAAAGCCATTGCACCATATATGCCTGGAAAGAAAAAGAAAGACCGAACGAAAGAAAAATATCAAATGTTTGAGTAGATTTAATTTGTTTCTCCTTTTCACACAATCACAACTTTCATCCTACCAAAAAACTCAGAAGTTTAAAAACAAATATGACAACTTAGAGCTGAATAACTGCATTAAGTACAAGAATAACAGATAATCTAGAAAAAAATCTCCAGATATGCACAAAATAATGTGTATAGCTTAGGAACTGTGTTGGCTAATCCTCTGGGAGGTAATTATCATAAGCAGCAACAAGAAAAAAAAATACGGAATGCTTAGATATTCATAAATTCCTCATCTTTATATTTATTCTTATTTTTTTCTTTTCTGTCACTTGCTATGAATCAACTGTTGATAATGAGGCATTTCACTTTGCAATAATTATTGATTCAACTTAAAAGTTTATGTTTTTGCGCATCAATTATCAACAAATGCATTTTAGACTTCATAATAGTCCATTATCAATATAGAGGGAGAAAGAAAGGAAAGGAAAGGAAAGGATTTCGATTTTAATCCAAACATGGCTGTGGGTAAGTGAAATCAAACAATGATATATTAAGGGCCCAATCGGAAATTAGCTAGTTTTTTTACGTTTTTATCCAAAAAGTTAAATTAGGTTCAAAATAGGTTGTTTGGTAACTTACCTTTTAAGCATGCTTTTTTGAAATTAGTTGTTTGGATAAAAAGCTAGGTTTTTTTTCTTTTTTTTCAAAGTAGACAATTTGACACTTCATAATATTTGATATTAACGATTATATGTAATTGGTAGTGATAGTAAATAAGTTATAACTAAAAATATTATTGTATTTTAAAAGTAGCGGGAGTTTGAATAAAATATTCTAAGAATTTGTGTTTTGATTTAACTTTTTAACTTTTTAACTTTTTTATTTTTTTGCCAAACAAATAACCTTGATTTTTTGTCATTTTTAGCCAAAAATCCGAAAAACTAAAATTGCCAATCATGGTCTAAGAATGTCTTGCTAGATTTGAAATTTATTGAATTCCTTATATTTGTAATTGGGTCGTACAATCATATTGGGTGTTTAGAAATACTATTATTAGTAATTTATAAATTGTAATTTATAACAAAAATTATGAGTGATGGATAAAAATAATAATTTATAAATAAAATTTTTATAAAATTAAAAATCATAACAAAAATTATAAATATTTAACAAAAATTAAAATTTATAAATAAAATTAATACCGCAAAACTAAAAACTAGCGTACGAAACTTGCTAGATTTGAAATACAAATCATATAATAAGATTGGCTTGCTAGATTTGAAATTTATATGATTGTAACGGTCGCGTACAATCATATAACAAAAGCAAAGGTCACCTCGATATGTCAAATCAGACGTAGGAAGATATAAAGAATACGCAACACATAAGTTTCACATGACTTTTTTTTTTAATACGAATAGTAAATAAAATTATATAACATCATGCTACTAACTAACGTTGCTCAACCAAATTTAAAAGATTTCCCATTAGTTTATTGGTGAAACACTAATTTAGCCTCCGTTTGGTGGCTGTTAAAACAGAGACAAGGAAAGAAAATGGAAAACAAGATAAAAACAAACATACTTTTGTAAGTTTGTCTGTTCGTTTTCTTAGCAACCAAACAGAAAACTTGAATCACTTTCAAAAGTAGAGTAAACGGTGGGTGGCCCTACCAATTCCGTAACTGAGTCTAACAACAGCTCCGATCTTCTCCCAAACTGGGAACTCTGCTTCTCCAAATCCTCGATTTAGCGTCGTCACCTCCATGGCCGAGCTCGTGTACCCTCCTCCTCCACCGTCCGCCTCTCCTCTTCCGTCAACCCCTTCGCCGCTCCGCCCCGCCGCCGCCCTCAAACTCACCACCGCCGCCCTGCCTTCGCCGGCGACATACCTCTGCTGCTGCTTCTTCTTCTTATCCGTGATTTTCACGCTCCACGGCAGCGAGTCGCTGAGACCAACTCTGGCAGAAGAAAACGTCGGGCGACTCGGAGCCCGGGATATCAACGGGAACTCCATGGGAAGTAACGGTCGATTTCAACGGCTCAGACCGAAACCGTGATTTTCGCAAGCCATTGAAATTGGTCTTCCTCGTCTTCGACGAGCATGGTTTGAACTGGTGATGAGGATGATGATAAAGAGAATGTGGTCCGTTGGTTGTTTTTGTTTTAAACTTGCGGAACTCTTTAAAGTCGGCTTGGGGTCTTTCTGTGTGTGGGGGTGAGGTTGATAATATATATCCGGAGGACCAATGAGATTCTGCCATGTGGAGATTATGGTGCAGGGAAAAGATTTGGATATAGCTGGGGTTATCTTATTTTTTTTTTAAAAAAATAAAAAATAAAATAAATTAGATTCTGAAGCATGCTCTTCTCAATTTGAAAATTAAGGCGTCGTTTGTCAGTTTAAAATTAAGCATGCTTTCAGTCGGTTTAAAATTATTTTTTTTGTTTTTTTATTTAAAATTTAAAAAAATTAAAAAATTAAAAAATTTTGTTTTTCAAATTAAAGGCTTGTAACCTTTTTGTTTTTTACATTATTTTTTTATATTTTTTAAAAATATAATAACTTTTATTATATAAATTTATTTTTTTATAAAAATTTAAAATATACTCGTCAAAATCTATCAAATAAAAACTATATAGAATATAAAATTATCTGAAATTTTTTTAAAAAATTATAATAATTTTAAATAAAATTTTATGTCTTTTAACTTAAAATTATTTTAACGCTTTATTTTAAAGTCATCTCAAACATTTTCCAAATAAACTTTTAGCTTTTTAGGCTAAAAGTGGCTTTAAATAAAAAAAAATCCTAACTTAAAATCATTATGATTGAATTCAACTCATTTTTATTTTTTTTTTAGAAATTGAGAGAGATAAAGAGCGGAAAGTTTTTATTTTTTTAATAATATTTATAATAATTTATTTTAATAATTTGAATTTTTAAAAAAGATAATTCTCATAAAATTTATTGAAAAAATTATTTATAAAATATATTAAATTAATCGAAGATCGATAATTATATAATTAGATTATATATATTTAACAAATGAACCAGAAGTATATTATTATTGTATACTATTCATTTTTATTTTTTTTATAAAAATAGTGATAGACAAATTTTTATTTTTATATAATATTTATAATGATTTGCCTCAATGATTTAAATTATCTGTATTATAAAATTTATTTAAAAATTTATTCATAATAAAGCAAAATTAATCCAACATTAATAACTACATTCTCATATCATATTGATACTTAACAAATCTACATTCTCAGATCATATTGATACTGAACAAATCAACAACAAGTATAAATATTTTTTGCCATTTATTATCTTGAATTAATGTTATTAAATGATAAAATTATTAATTTTTTTACAGTATAAAGTATTTAAAAAAAGATAAATTACACTAATTGCCCATTAAATTTTAATTAAATACAATTAATTCTATACATTTAGATAAATTACACTGACCTTTTTTTAAAATTTAAATTTCATTACATGGTCACCTAAACCGTTAGGAGGAAAAATTCATGAACGTGTCCTGCCATCAATCAAATGGAATTTGTTTTCTATATTGCCCCAGTATCTGTGCAAACAACCTAGCAACCAATGTACTATAAATTTTAATTTCAATTATACCCCTCTATGAGCTACTTATGCTATATATATATAGTGATTTGGATTTCATTCCACAACTAAAATTTATTTATTTTTTCAATCTTTATACTTTTTTTTATAAATAAAATGTTAGACAATGGATAAGGAAGAAAAAAAAAACAAGAGAAACCAAAAGATTAGAAGTTATTTTTAAAATTTTACCTTAATTATAACTCAATAAAAAAATTTTAAATAATAAAAAATATGGCGAGAACTCTCTCGTATAAAAATCTTAATAGTTCAATAACAAATTTTTACTTTGAAAAAGACATGTTTTTATGTATGGAAATATTTAAATCCGTACGTTGAATAAAATACTAGTTTTGATTTAAATGTAGATGAATTATTTTAGACTTTAAAATATAATATTAATCAATTTAAGAATATGTCAAGAATTTAAAACCAAAAATAAAAAAGACTCAACTTAAAAAAAAAGGAGAATAATAAATAAGTATCAATAATAAATCTGATTAAATAAAAACAAAAGTAAATGGTGGGTATGGACAAATAATTGTCCATTTAACTTTTTTCAACGACATAAGCAACTTTTGTTAATGGAATTAATTGAATTTCTTATAATATATTTTTCTTTCAAAATTCTGATAATCTTTTTAATTGTCTTAATCTTATTTGTTATAAAATAACATAGTGAATAATTATTATTTTAAATTTTTAAAAAATTAAGAATATCTTATTAGCTAATTCATCATATTATTTTAAATTTCTTGTATTGCAGAGTTGAAGATATTTTTTAAAACTTACAACTAGCTTACCTGTCTAATTAATTAATTTTTAAAATTTATATAAATTTTAAAAATTCTATTGATCATCACATTCTATTGATTTTGAAATT
>JAOTRH010000013.1:5455782-5484984 GCA_034768845.1 Heliamphora exappendiculata | reverse complement strand
TGTATGGAAGGTTTTTTCCTGGAAATCAATGGCCACACATGGCTGTTGGTTTCCAGACTTCAATTGCAATTGAAATGACCAATCCAATTGTAATTGAATCTGCTATTGAAATCTGAATTTCCATGGCCAATGAAATTCACAGATTCTAACATTATATATTTCACTTGTATTGATATTGAGTTTGAAATTTTTTATTTACTTATTTAATAATATTTAATAAATACTGATTAGTTAAATGATTCTTTAAAAATTGATACAAAATGCACTCCAATCAGCTTACGGACACACACACACACACACACATATACATATATATATATATATATATATATATGCAAGAATTACTAAATGACGGAAAAGAATAATAATGACTCATTTTTATTTTTATGAAATGTGCATAGCGTTTAATGCATATTTTTCTAAAATAGGTACCATTAAAAGATATTAGTAACACTTGTAAAATAAGATGAATGTTAATATATTTAATAAAAACAGAAAAAATAAATAAATATTAAATGAAAGTGGGTAAATTTTAAACCAAAGGGCGAAAGTGATTGCTAAATTTTATAAAGAAATACAAGTTTACGGTTAGATAGATGCATAGTAAAAGATTCTAAAGTTAATTTTGAAATAAATAACATTATTTTCTCTTAAGAATTTATGAAGAATTGAGTAATAGATGCTCTTTGCATCTATTATGCAATAGAGAGAATTACAATAATTCTACAAATACAGAAAAAAAAATTTATTAAGATTGTCCAAGATGTATTTAGGAGACTCTTTTTTTTATTTAAAAAAAAAACATGTTTATTTATACACAATAAATAATTTTTACAGTAATAATATTATGAAGAAGTAAAAAACTAGATATAGGCTTAAATTAATTTGATTTAATGAAAACACAAACAAAAGAGACGAGTAGCTGATCAAGTTCTATCCTAATAAAGATAAAGAGACCTAAAAGGTCTAATCATGTAAAGATCTCGAGCAGAATAATCCTAAAAATAAAAACTACGCAATCTAAAGAAGAGTAAGAGAATAGAGTTCTTCATAAGGAGATGAGTTCGAGTGAATTAGAAAACATTAACTAATTGAAAAGTATCATAGAGATCAAATCTACTCAAGAATACTCCAATGACAAAAGATAGAGTCCAATGTGAAAAAAGAATCCTAGATCACCAAAAATTACTCTTACAAATATAACTAAACTTTGATAAATGTATACATAACTGAGTATTTGTAAAATTCTTTTAAGGCTTTTAAGAAGTTCAAACTTAAGCTTTCAAGAAGTATAAACTTGAGTTTTGAAGTGTTTTTCAATTGAACAACCTTAGATCGAAAAAGTGCTAATGGCCAAATTTTAACTTATATTCGTGATAAATGTATAAGTAATAGATGAGAGAACAAAACCTTGTTTAAAATTTTGATCAAAAACATATTAGTTAAGATGGAAAATATTAATTATATATCAAGAAATACTGAAAAATGTAAGAGTAAACATTGATAAATAATAAATAAAAAGAATATTTATAATTAGTTTAATAATGTAAAATATCAAAAATATTGACCAATATTCGATGCAACAAAACCCCAAGGGATTCGAACATCTTGTAATCAAGGCTGGGAACTTGGGAGTTTATTTATTTATAGATCTTAAGTTCAAAGCATCTTAAATGTTATTAATTTTTTGAAATTTGTTTATATGATGCTTTGTTTCGGCTTTAAATGGGCATTTCGCTAATAAAAAATAAAATTAATTTTTAAAAAATTAATTAAAATACGCATAAATTAATAACATACCTTGAAATTGAAATCTAAAATCGAGATTTTTAATGAATGTAAGACGATTTGGGAAGTTTTGTTCTAATCGTAGGCATGTGAAATATTTCACTTATTTTATGTGAACTAATGAAAAGAAAAATAATAAAAAAATAAGTGTGAATTTTTTCTTCACAGAACGCTATAGTCAAACATTACGAAATTGATGCCACCAGTAGTTCGCAATGGGTCCACGAGGCATGACATTTTTCGTATGTCATTGAAGAATTTAGAGAGTTACCTTAATTTCGAGTTTGATTTTGTTCACTTATAATATTTTTTTATTGTTTTTAATTAATTAAAATAGTACGAATTATTGCTTTAAATGGAACCCACTTACTTTAGTGTCATGAAAATTTAATAAATTAATATTTTTGATATCGACAAAAGAAAGATTTTATTCACTCACTTAATCAAGAAAAAAAAATGTTTATATCCCTATGACTGTTTAAGGACCTGGGGAATGATTTGTTGTCTAACTAATTCAGTAATGATTTGTTTTGACAAATTTCAGCTTTAGAAGTCAAAAGAGGAGAAAATTAGAGTCATTTCGTTGTGCATTGAAGTTGGATAATTCAAAGCAAAAAGGGTGGGGGTAAATTATGATATGAATATTTTTAGAATATAAAAATAAATATTTATTATTTTGTGTAGTCTCGTAGGTCGCTAAAAAGGTTACTAGAAGATTGTCAAAAGTTGCCAGAATTTTGTCAAAAAATAGTCATCAGCAGTTGCCAAAAAATAATTGTTGATGATGATCAGAATTAAGAGTGAAAAATTTTTACACAACATGCTAATACAAATTGAATCCCTACACAAAATTAGAGAGTTATGATTATTTTTTGTTATGAAATTTAAAATGACATAACCTGATAACACGTTTAATAAATAAGTTATGTTAGTGTTGAATTTGTAGAATCCAAAAATAACTTATCTAACCTGTTTATTTTTTTTATAAATTTTTTTATCCATCAATTTTTGGACTTTGGAGTTCTTCATGCAGGATTTGAGTTGTCTTTCTATTAAACTGTTTGTTTTTTAAATTGCAAATTATTTTTAGAAAATATTTGTTATAATTTATGTAATATTATGATTGAATAAATAAGTCTTAAAACATGTTAATCCGTTTATAAACAGGTAGTGTTAGTGTTAGAATACAAATAATACGTAGTTAAATCGGTAGTATTAGTGTTGACGAAATTCTAACACGAATCTATTATAACACAACACAATGGGTACCCAGCTAAAGTTGAAAGGGGTGATGTGATGACGAAGAGTGTGTACTAAGTAGTTGGAAAATAATGTAAGTAATAAGAAATATTTTATTCATAGAATTGTCTAGCATTAAATTAGATTACCTTATCTCTTAAACTTTTAAAATAATGGATCCAATAATTTAAAAAAAAATTAAGATGGTTTAAATGCTCTACAAAATCTAAAAATTAAACTTTTGATTAATTATTATTTTTTAATTAGTGTGTTTTAATTATGTCATATTGCGTAGAAATTTGTAATCCTTCCGCGTGGAATCAAAGAGCAACATGCGCCACTATGTGAAGATCTTTGCATATTTAAATGCCTTTTTCTTTATCTCTCCGCGGAGATGTCTTGTAACACCTAATGTAATTTTTAAACTAATTTTATGTCGAATTTATAATATATTTAAGTTTCTTAACTCTTTTTGATTTAAAAAAAAAACACAACGAGAATACATAATTACTCATCCGACCTTTGTCCGATCCTCACCCTTGGCTGAAAGAAAATGTAATTATAGGTTAGGCATTTGGCATAATCATAATTCATTAGCAGCCAGCGTGTGGAATAGGATGTTGTCAAATTTAAATACAGAACAAAGAAAATTTACTTAGTTTGGCAAATTTTAATTTACACGAGCTTTTTGAAGTCATTTTAAGCGTGTAAATTTCAAGTTCAAACAGCATTTGCTAACTATTAATTGAACTAAATAAATAAGAGCGGAGCAAATTAATATTCACAATCAATTTAGTTTAATCTCAAACAAAAATGATTTAATTGCTTTGGACAATCTTAATTTGCACAAGCTTTTTGAAGTAATTCAAATCGTGTAAATTTCAAATTCAAATAGCATTATCTAACTACTTGAACTAGACAAATGACAAATAAGAAAGGAGCAAATCTACATTTATAATCGATTCAGATTAATCTTTGACAAAGAAAATTTATGTGGTTTGCCCAATATTTATTTACACGTGCTTAAATTTTGTAAGTCATTCAAAGAGTGTAAATTTTGAGTCCAACTTAGACAAGTAAGAGAGGAGCAAATCTACATTCATAGTCAATTTAGATAAATCTTAGGAAATGATTGGTAAACTAAGTTTTTTTTTTTTTTTTTACTTTTTCAATACTAAAATTAATTCAAGTTAGGTCATTTGATAACTTAATTTGTTTCTTCAACTAATTATAAGCTAGTCATTTGGTAATTAAATATTTTATCTTTTCATGTAAAAATCACAATATTGTTCTTATAATATGTATTGACAATGAGTTATAATACTAACAAATAATTCTTTTGACTTTTTCTTGGAATTTAATGTGTTGGGGTGAATAGAAATAAATAAATAAATAGATCTTTTTAGCATTTTACATGAGACAAACGGCTTATGTGACATTTTATTTTATTAGCCGCCAACATAAAAAATGAATCTGGTATATAAAAAAATTTATAGGCTACTACTAATAACTTGTATTTAAGTTTTTAAGCTGTATTGTTAGACTCTTCATACAAGTAATTGGGCTAATGATTCCCTTGGATTGTTTCAAATTATATAGAAAGAAAATAAAAAATACTAATCATTTTCTTTTACCTCTTTTCTTTATCTTTGTTTTTGAAGAAATATTATTTAGATTGAAATAGAAATAGTGTCAGCCGTTGATTTATTTTATTATTAGGCAATCACAAACATTAATAAAAATAAATAAATCACACAAATTAGAAGCTCACGATTTTTTACGTGAAAAATTTTAATTCGAATAAAAATCATAGAACTAATCTCCAAGTAAATCAAACATTATACTAATGAATAATTACAAGATCACTTACAGACTCCAGGCGAATCCTCAGCCTAGATATTTTAAATCTCGTTTGCCGAATCTACACGCACTGATCTCCGTACTTGATCACCACCACACCGAATCTTCAGTGCTTCTTAAAAGTATCAAATCTTTAATATTTTACGCTGGCGAAATCCACCGCTTGTAAACTTAAAAATTCATCTAAGTCAAACACGAACAATCTTCGTATTATTTATACTCGAAAGACACTTCAGTTTTATATCTATATGCTGTGGATTTTAAGTGTTCTAAAGTGATTTTCGAATCATCGATATACTCTTTTTTAAAGCATACGAACCCAGCAGTCAGAATTTCAACCAAATTAAAACTGTCAAATGTTCACTCGAGGCTCGAGCGGTTTAGATTCTTGTTCTGTTAGAATTACTCTCGCACCAACCTGCTTCAATCACTTGTACCTCAAGTTTTTTGTGTTGTATTTCAATCTTTTAACTTGAATAAGATTCTGATTAAAAACTCTTAACCCTTCTACAACTCATAACTCAATCAAGAGACTTAAAAAAACTAGAAACCTAAATAACTTAAGAATCATAAGATAATCTAATCACAGGACTTCTAAATACACTTGAAGTTTTACAATCAAAATTATAAACACAACTAAACTTCTTCAATTATAGGAATTTTACATTAGGCAGAATTGTCAAAATCTAACTGTGGCAAAAGTCCTAACAATTTTCTCTTTTGTAACTTATTATTTTATTTTTTTTCATAATATTGTAATATTATATAATTTGTATATTATTAATAATCGATAAAATGGTAATAAAATTGTAAAAGATAAAATATAATGCATAGTATACAAGAATATCCTCTTGCAATTATATGAAACAAGCCATCGAACAAAACATAAAGTAAAATAATAGATAAATTAATAAAAATATTTTATTTTATAACTTACGATTCTAAACCAAAATCGAACTATTTTTTATTGGTTTGAATCGGTCTAATTTCATGCTATTCACTGAGTGAGTTTAGTTCTCCGTGGAATCATTCAAAACAATTTATTCTTAATTTTAATTCGAAACCAATTCGCATAAACACCCCTAAATCAAACATATCATTTTCAAAAAGAAATAGCAGAAAACTGACATCACGCTAACACAATGAAGCACAAAATAAGCATCACGCCACTGGGTAAGGAATCTAATTATCTTGCAAACAAAGAAGACTCCTCCAAATAATAATTTAATTTACTTCTAGTAAACATATATATATATATATATAATGATATTTGACTTGGAATAATAATTTATTGTCTTATTCTATTTTATTTATTTATATTTTTTGTTAAATTTTTATTATTTTCTCAATTCCTTCAGAAAATACCAAAACCCAATCCCTGCCTAGACAAGCAAACTATTGGTAAAACTCCAAAATGGCATTTTCTTTTGACCCAATTCTTTTTTCTCCTTACCAATCAAAAAAAAATTTAAAAATAAAAAAAGAAAATTAGGATAGCAAACATTCTCTAAAATTTCTCTTCGATTCGAACTTATAGCTAATGATAGAACTAGAATAGATATTTTTTGTTTCCTACTCACACAAGCCCATATCCTAACTTTTCTATTAATTTCTAATTCTGATCTTCCTCCCCAATTTGATATTATGGTGCCGGTATAGACCAAAATTCTAACCAAAAAAATATAAAATATTAACCAAAAAATAAAATGGTTCAAAAAAAAAGTCAAAGATAAGCCACTTATTTTTGCATATTGTTTTGATACCTCTTGTAAGAAGAAGCGAAAAAAATAAAGTTTTCTAAGCATAAAAAAAACAATAAATAAATAAATAAATAACAAAAAATGTCACAAACCATACTTGAAAAGATAAGAAATATTAACAAGTGAAACCGAATGGGCAAGGTCCGGATGAAAACAAATTTGACCGATTTAGATTAACAATTTTTTGAATTGAAAAGTGGGATAAAAACAAACCATTAAAAAAAGAAAAGAAAAACCTAAAAGCCAAACATAACAGAAGTTACATTCCTTAAGATATATTGCTTTAGACCTCCTTTTTTTTTAATTAAAAAAACTAATTTTTCGGGCCCAAAACTTTTATGGCCTCATCTATTCTACATTTTTAATTTTTAAAACAAATGGGCCTAATGCCATTGTAAGTCCAAACCAAAAAGACCCAACAAAATAAAATTCCGTGGTCCCATTTAAAATTTTAAAAGCTATTAAATTTAAAATCGAAACAACAAAACAAAATATTCTTTGCTTAGACTCATGAGTTGATCTTTTTACATTTTTAATAATAAAGACTTTAACCTTTGTATCCATTGGCCAAATCTTATTAAGAGGAGCAGATGAATATTACATCGTGCATTAACTCACAAAAGGGTTATACAAAAGTGAAATACCAAATTTCATATGATTACACGAATAACACAAGTCTCCACGTCTTCAAATTGTCTTAAATATTATCATTCCGTACCTCATAAAAAGGTATTAATTTAAATATGAACAAAGAAAAAAAAATACAAAGAGTCGAAGTACCCCAATATCTTTGGAGTTCATTTTGAACCCAAAAAAAAATCAGAACCGATCCTAATTCTCTTGTTATGAAATTATTAGAAAGTAACCTTTTGAAATAAATTATTGAAGTAAAGAAACGAATTTTAGCAAATTATTATGTATCAGAATGCAGATAAACAACACTAATTTTGCTGCAAGCTACAATCCAAAAAAAAAAATGAAATAAAGAGAAAAATCGATAGGTTGCTGGCAGTGCGGGACAAATTGTGACGGTGGTGGACACAATGGTGCATGGAACAAAAATTCTACAGCTGTGAGAAGCCGAGACTTATGAAAGGCACTGAAAAATCCATTTGTACATAAAATAATATAAATTATATAATATATAAAAATAATTAATTTTTAAAAATTTAGAGAGGCCGTGGCGCTGTTCACCCTTAGATGCAGAGGTAGTGGTGCCGCAGCGGCGGATTTAAGAATTTAACTCAGAGGGGTACTAAGTTTTTTTTAATTGACTTTGGTTTATTTAATTTTGTTTTAAATCAACTTTTAGTCTTTTTGCTCAAAATCTTTAAAAAGGTACATTTTCAAACTAACTTTTAGTCTTTTTGCTCAGAATTTTTAAAGAAGTAAACAAAAAAATTGACTTAAAACTGGATTGGTGAAATGTGCCTTTTATTTTAAAACTAGAGGACATCTATTTCTTTAGAGTGAAATATTTTTAACTTTAATTTTTAAAGTATTTATCTAGTATTTAATTTTTCTAAAATATTATTAATCTTTGACTTTGAAAAATTCAAAATTTAAAATTCAAGAAATAAATTATTAAAATTTTAGATTATCTACCACCTTAGTTATAATAAATTAAGATTTTAAATTTACCAAAAAAAGTCAAAATAAATTTAAGAATATAATTTTAGCACAATTAAAATATTCAACATATAAATCATATATATCAAAACTAAAATATTATAAAAGAATATTATATTTTAAGATTCCTTACTGTAAGTTTTTATGTAAAAAATAAAAACAACGAGTACTTTCCTAGTTTAGGAGAGGTACTAACATAATTTTGCAAATAGTGTTTTTTTATAAAAAAAAAATTATAAATAAAAACATAAATTGTAAAAATTAAAAAGAGGCGCGTACCGTTGGGCACATGTTGAATTCACCCCTAAGTGGTGGCGGCGATATCCATGGTGGTTGTGTGATAACTTTTTACACTTTAAAACTCTTCAATACCCTATTTTATGAAATTGAGGTGGGCTAACAACGATGATTCGAACAATTAACTCGTAAGCCTCATAGAGAATATCATTTATGCAAAGACTTAATTTGATCGAATATTTATAAATACTGAATAAATTACATTCAGTTTTATAAAATGGATGATAGTTGGGAGTGATTTATGAGGTTATTGCATGTTTGTATCCTCGGGCTGAGCAATAAGTCTTACTTTGGGGGCAAACTTTGTGTCAAAAAAAATTAAGAGGGTTAAACTTTTTTACATAAATTTAAAGTTATTAGTTGACTGCTATATAATATTTACAATTTTTATTATAATTGGAGCTTTATAGCTCCGGGTCTCAACACAGCTTAAGAAATCATTGGGGAAGAAGAAGAAGAAGAAGAAGAAGAAGAAGAAGAAGAAGAAGAAAAAAGAAAAACCTTGGACTGCAGAATCATGGATTCTTCAGAAATCTTCCTTACACTATCAAGAGATCAGCTATAACAAGCCCAAGGATCGAGGGTTGATCTGGTGGTCGATCAAAGCCTGATGATATTTGGGGGTTTGCTCCTTTCAAAATTTTAGATTCGAAATATTAAGATTAGCTGTAACGTCATTAATATACAATATAGAGAGAGGAAAAAATTTAAGAAACAGCACTGACCTTAATTTACTTCCATTGTGAGGAACATCATTTCAAACATTTTCTGCAATCCATGACAGTAATGTTTTCCTTTCAGCCCATGCAACCGTTATCAATTCTTTTCTACTGCCGCTTTTCTTTCCTTTATTGTTCTCGTACCAATTATTAAAAAAAAACAAGTAAATAAATAATTAATAAATCTTGACAATCTCACCGTCCTCTAAATGATTATTCAAATGTAGTAGATCATTGCACGCCATGAAGTTGATCCAAGTATGTAAATATTTGCCGATCAAAAAAGATTATAATAAAATCAAGTGGGAGAACAAAGTTGGCACTTGGCAGAATCAAATAATTACATCGGTCAAATAAATGCATGTAACAAACCAAATTAAACCTAGAACTAATTAATACCATTACAGAACCCTCCTCAATTGTAAATTTGCAATACACACTTTATTCAGAAAAGCACATTCCTCCACCATATCAATCAAACTTCAACCCATATATAAGTGAGCCATACAAGAAATGGAATGGGAACAAATCCCTCCTTAATGGATGTAATGTAACCCCCTCCTTAATTGTAATGCTATGTTTGGATCCTGCATTTATGCCAGAGGAAATAGATATAGAAAGAAAATGAAAAAAAATTAAAAAAATATATCTTTGCTTACGTTTTTTTGGTAGGGGTAGAGAAATTATAAGAAAATGAATAGAAATCTGGTTGCATCTCGCTCAGCAAAATGGACTTCGTTTCCCGAGACGTGTGGCTCTTGTGTGAAAAAACAATTCTTTTTTTTTTGGTTTAGTTATGGAGATGTACAAGTGATTTTATTTGATTTTCCTTTAATAAAATTAAAGATCCAAATATAGCGTAATAATAAAATAAAGAAGAAGTTATTTGAATACTTCTTGTTGTTTATTTTTATGAATGATCTGCTTGAGATCCTCAAAACTCCAATCCCTTCTCATCCCACTGCTCCTTACCAATCTGGGACCACTCTCGCACCCAACAGCAGGGTCTCTCTTATGAATCCGGCCGCTCTTCACCCTCTTCCCCGCCATCGTTGATCCGTTCTTCATTTTCTCATACGGCAGGGGCGCTAAGTTTCCCGACCAGCTTCTATGATCCTTGGACCAGCACAGCGTGAAATGACGCTTCTGATCAGGACTGCAGCTCTCGCCATTGTTTTCTTCTGAGTCTTCCCTTCGCTGATTATGGCGTGTTAGGCAATTGAGATGCATGGTGATGGATGCAAAGGGAGAAGGTTGGAGGACAAAAATGAAAAAGAGAGACAGAAGGAGAGAGGTTGGATTATTTTCCCATTATTAATGGGGTTCAAGTTTTTACATTTCAAATGGGTTTGTCACAAGTGAAATGAGATTGGTTTGGGGTAGATATTGGTCTGGTGGGTGGGATAGATATAAAATCTTTTTTTTAGATAAAAGGCTTTAATTAGTAATATTAATTAGTTTAAAATTTAGCTCTTTTTTCCGTTGAAAATTTTGTTTGAGTTGAACGTAAGTCGTTTGTAAAATTATATTTTAATCTATATTTTGAAGTTGATTTTTTTTTTTTGATTAAATTAAATAGTATTATTCTTCTATATATTAAAACGATTCTATACTTTTCAAATTAGCATTTTTTTTTTTTATGTTGCCAAACTGTCTTTCTAATAAGAACCATTCTTTATGTTGCGTTGGAAAGGAGATCCGCAAAAAGAGCCACTCCACTTCTAATCTGGGTATGCACAGCAATGAAAGGGGAAGTTTTCCTTTTCCAAGACCATTAACTACTTTGATAAATGAGTAGAGTAATAACTAATAGGGATTCTATTTCAAAATAAGATATCCCTTTCGTAACTTTCTTGCATTGGTTATGTCCAACTACTAATATGTTTCCAAATTTCTTTATTTACTAGCTTTGTTTTATTTTATTTATTTATTTTTTCTTATTGCTACAAATAATTGAGTGGAACTTATTCCTCAAAGTTGGTTTTAAATTACGGAGAGTGTCCAATAGATTTATATACACAGAGATTCTCTTATTTTAGTTAATGTGAAATAAGAGCCCATTTACAATACTAAATTGTCTTAATCAAGGCTATTGATCTTGTGAGTCCGGTCAAAAAGAAACAATTCTTCTAATCCTTTAGTCGCATGAGTAAGACTACTTACACATGCAAATTTAATTACCGACCCATGCACTGATGGCAAAAATGGGCAGCCAACCCATCGTTTTGGCTCCGCTAATTTCAAGTTTTGTATTTTCAAAACATACAAAACAAAATCGAAACCCAATTCGAAAATACATGGATTAAAATTGATTTTAAGTCAATTCTTTTATTTTAAGTTTCTTTAAGTTAAATAGACAAAAATATTATTTGGTGACTTTTAGAGAAATGTCTTAGCATATGTTTGGCCTAGTTTGTTTATAAGTTTTTTGCTTAAAAATCTTTTAAAAAATTTATTAGTTTAACCTAAATTGACTTTTTTTACATTTTTTTATATTTATTTTTTTATTTAAAAAATTAAAATAAATAAATAAATAAATAAATAAATAAATAAATAAATAAACTAGTCCACGCACGCACGAGCTTAGTCAGTTGCACATATGCAAATGCCAAAGACATTGGACTCCCCCGGTTGCATAAGAGATTGGTTTCACTTTTATATAATCTGCAATTCACTTATATAGCTCAAATAAGCGCATTCATTAGCTTTGTTTGCCAACTTCAATTTTTTGTCTTTTTAACTTTTAGCTTTTTTATATTTTTGCTTACTAACATAAAATACTTTTATATATTTTTAAAAATATCATAATTTTTATTATTTTTTAATAAAAATTATATTTTAAAAACCTACTAATTGAGATCTATTAAACAAGATTTATATTGAATATAAAATTATACAAACATAAAAAAATTTATCACAAATTTTTTTTTTTGAAGTGAAAGTATTGCCTTATTTCCTTTTTAACTTAACGTCACTTTTAAGTCAAAATTGATTATCTCATTATATTTTAACTTTAAGTCACTCTTAATATTTATGATACGAATGACTAAAATATTTTACTAAATTTGCTTAAATTGACTTAAAGCAAAAAAGAATTGGCTTAAAGTCAAATTATCATCGCATACACCAGATCCATGTATTTTTTAATTGGGTTTCAGTTTTATTTTATAGTTTCTGAAAAAAACAATAGTAGAAATTAGTAGAGCCAAAATGACGAATTAGCAGTCCATATTTAAGCATCAGTGCATGAGTTGGCCATTTGCATTTGTGCAAGTAGACTTACTGATAGTAGCATAGGTTGCATCCGATTCCAAACTGGGCATAGTGGTTGTTCTGATATTAAATGATATAAACTGATCAACCCTAAAAATCAACATACGAATAAAGAGGTACTCAAACGAGTTATATACATGCATATATATATATATATATATATATATATATAATCGTGTATTTTAGTGGATATAGGACAGAATCATAGCACACATCATATTGTCTAGATATATTCAATCATGTTGTAGTTTCTAATGTTTTTAATATATATCACATCTAAATCATCATAACAATGGTTGATAAAGAACGCACGACAGAATCATATATAGCACGCAAGCATCATGCATATATATCCAGATATATTCAATCATATTGTATTTGTTAATGTTTTTAATATAGAACACACCAAAATCATAAAAAAGGCCTACATGCAGCCCCAGTAGCTCAGTTTAAATTGAATTCTAATTTTTGATTTTTTTTCTTAGCTCATATATTGTTAATATTTTAAGATAACTGGCTGTACAAAGCCAAAGATAAGGGGGAAATCTAAATATGAAATCTATTACTGTTAGATAGTGTTTGGTTTAACAGAATAAGGTAAGGAATTGGTTTGGAGTAGAATGATGTAAGAACAATGATTCATATTTCAATGTTTGGTAAATTCATTTGTTGTTTCAAAATATCATTATTGTTGTATGATGGGGAAATGGGTGATTTGGTCCGAGAGATCGTGCGAAGCCCATGATTCAACTTGCAGGAGCCCAGCACTTTTAGGGCTCAAGGAAAATGATCCAGGGCGACAAGGAAGGAGGAGATACGACTGATCAGCCACATCTCCTAATCATAAGGCGAGTGGTATGGAAGGCGCATGAATTGGCCCTAGATTCTTTTTTATTCCGTTATAATGGTCCCCACGTAGTTGGTTAACCACGTGGCTCAACAAACGTATAAAGAGAATAACCGAATAAGAAAAAGGTACGTATTTTAGAACTGGCAATTGAGTAGAGTGAGAATTTAAACTAGCTTGAGGGTTACTCTACCGGAGTTTTAACTTAACCGTCGAAGAGCACCTGCCGAAGGAAACTCCGGTCCCTTTTCTAATGATTTTCTTTTTCTGTCTCAGGTTGGACTAGAAGATTTGGAGCCCATTATCGGAGAAACACTATCATTTAGCGCCGTTTGTGGGAATCTTTTTTATTTTTCGGTGGTGAATTCTGCTGTGAATGGTGAGAACCAGATCAATGGCCGATGACATTAACCAAGATGCAACCATTTAGCATCCCCAACCGCAAGGAGACGATCGTCCCGTCCAGGAACAACTCCATCATTTGATGCATCGAATCTTTTAATTAGTTCAACAAAATCAGGAGTTGTTGCAACATCTGAGGGATCGAGAGGAGAATGCTCTCCCACCTCGTCGAGTTTTGAGTCTGGGTGGCCATTTCGCCCACCCATAACATGAAGAGGGCAGGGATGAGGCCCGTGATCCGCAGCAAAGGGACGAGGAGAAGCTAGCCAGTGAAATTAACTTGCCTCAGCCCTCAAACCAGGCACAGCAAATCTTAGGGCGGGTGCACCCGAAAAAAAGGGAGCCATTAAAGATGTCAATTGCTTGGGAGGAGCAGATCTAAGAGGTAAAAGGCGCAACTCAACAACATGATGGAAGCGATAAGAAAGAAGACTCCCTCTACCCTAAAAGACCTTGTTCAAAAAATTGGTACGCCTTTTATTCCAGCCATCATGGTGGTACCCTTGCCTCCTAAGTTCAAGATGTCGTCTGTCAACATGTTCGATGGAACGAATGACCCATTAGACCACTTGGACAATTACAATTCCATGATGTGCCTCTATACCGTACTAGAGGCAGTCACGTGCAAAGTTTTTCCTACCACTTTGAGGTGCCCAACAAGAATTTGGGTTACAAAGTTGAAGCCCGAATATGTGAAATCTTTTGCCCAATTGAGTAAGTTGTTCTTCAGTCATTTCATCGAAAGGCAGTGACATAGGAAGCCGGCGACCTATCTATTGAACTTCAAACAAGAAAAAGGAGAATGCCTTCGAGATTATGTCAACCAATTTAATCAGGAAGCCCTCCAGATGGATGAGTTGGACGGCAAGGTAGCCTTGACGGCTTTCATTAGTGGCCTATTGCCATCGCAGTTCCTCTTCTCTCTATCGAAAACCCCCCGGCGAATATGGCCAGCTGATGTTCAAGACCCAGAAGCATATGAACACGAAAAATGTTGTTGATGCGAGACGTATGAAGGATGGAGACGCACCGTCTAGGTCAGAGAAAAGGCCTAGGGAGGCCGAATAGGAAATTAGAAGACCCCTTATATCACAGATTTGTCAAGGGGACCCAGACCTTAAATGGCCAGCTAAACTGAGGGGTGATCTCGCAAAGAGATCCAAAAGTAAGTATTGTCACTTTCACAAGGACCACGGTCACGACACGGAGGATTGCTATGACCTAAGGATCAGAAAGGCTGAGGCTGATCAAGCCTTCTCCAAAAATGGTAGCCCAAGGCCTAGGGGTTAGAAGGGCTTAGGCGGATCACACCTTTTTCATAAAGGGTAGCCTAAGGACTAAGGTTCAGAAAGGCTCAGGCTAATCAGGCCCTCTCCAAAAATGATAGCCTAAGGCCTAAGGGTCAGAAAGGCTGAGGCTGGTTAGGCCTTCTCCAAAAGGGGTAGCCTAAAGCCTAAGGAACAAAAAAGCTCAGGCTGGTCAGGCCTTCTCCAAAACGGGTAGCCTAAAGCCTAATGGTAAAAAAGGCTCAGGCTGATCAGGCCTTCTCTGTAAAGGGTAGCCTAAGGCCTAAGGGTAAAAAAGGCTCAAGTTGATCAGACCTTCTCCAAAGAGGGTAGCCTAAGACCTAAGGATCATAAAGGATCAAGTGGAACACGCCTTTTCCAAAAAGGGTAGCCTAAGGCCTAAGGGTCAGAAAGGCTCAGGCTGATCAGGCCTTCTCTAAAAAGGGTAGCCCTTCTAAGGGTCAGAAAGGCTCATGATGATTAGGCCTTCTCCAAAAAGGGTAACCTAAGACCTAAGGATCATAAAGGCATAGGCTGATCAAGCCTTTTTTGAAATGAGTAGCCTAAGGTTTAAGGGTTAGAAAGGCTCAGGCTGATCAGGCCTTCTTCAAAAGGGGTAGCCTAAGGCCAAATGGTCAGAAAGGCTCAAGCGAATCACGCCTTCTCCAAAAAGAGTAGCCTAAGGCCTAAGAGTCAAAAAGACTCAAGTTGATCAGACATTCTCTAAAAAGGGTAGCCTAAGGACTAATGGTCAAAAATGCTTAAGTTGATCAGACCTTTTTTCAAAAGGGGTAGCCTAAAGCCTAAAGGTCAGAAAGGTACAAATAGATCAAGCCAGTCCATAGGTAAATATACCAGTAATACTGCCATGAGCAGAATAAACAAATCACAAACATGTTAACGAAAGGAAACCAAGTAAATTTTCATTAAAAAAAGTGTTTAAACCTTCATCATCATCAAAAATAGTAAAAAGTAAGGAATGTATTTCCAACACCAACCACAGAAAATAAAATGTTTGGGAAGGCACATAACCAAATCTCAAGATATTTCTGAATGGATGAAAGAGGTAAAATAAGGCTTCGGTTGGGGTCAAAGGGCCTCTGTTCAACATCCTCAACAAGTGAGCCAGTGAAGGTGGAAGCACCTTCCTCTTCTTTAGGTTTGATGAGAGAGAAGTCGTGGTCAGGAAAAGCTGCTTGGGCTTGTTGATGGAATGTCTCATACCCATGATCCCATTGCTCCACCATCTACATCTTCACAGAAGTGGAGTCCATGTGCTCAGTGATGTGATTGGTAATCAGCTACTCTAGCTCTGTAGAAGACTTGCACTCATCCAAGAAGGCATATTTTCCCTTGACATTCTGGAACTTCAGCTCCATGTACTTAAATTCCAGATCAAGTATCTTCCTCTGACGGATACCCATCTCCACCAGCATTTCCTTCGTGCTCTTGTGTAGTTCTTCAATGGACAGCTTGTCTTTCTCTAGCTCTGACTTCAGAAAGTTATTCTCCTATTTCAGTGGCTCAGATTGTTCCTTCAAAACTTTTATAGTGTTAGAGGCAGACTGTACCCTCTTCTCGGCTGCCTTCTAGGCAATATGATACTCGTTCATGTGAATGATAAAATGATGACACAAAACTATTGCCTACAGGAAAAGAAGATTAGAAATAGAAAATGAGGAGCAAAATAACGAAGTAACAGTGAGAAGAAGGATCAACTTACTTTGGTTGTCTCCTGATGGAATTGGTTTCCTAAGGCATGAGGGGAGAAAGCTTTCATAGCTTTCATGATCTGTGGGGGGAATGGCGTTCTCAATCATCTTCAACCCAGACTCTCCCTCGATGAAGACAGACTTAGCCTTCTTATAGCTGGGGCCGAGGGGAGTAGGTGGGGGAAATCAGCTCATTTCTCGTTGTGCAGCTGGATGCTCGTGTGGGACATGATGAGGTCCTGACTAGCCGGGACCTCTTCTAAGGAATTTCCTTTCTAAGAAGTGCCAGTCTTCTCAGCAGATGCACCTCTTTCCCTCTAGCGCTGGTTTAATTTTCGGGTGCACTTCGGAGGGGAAGCCCCAGAACCTCCTATCCCTTGCTCAGCACGTTTCATTCTCAATTCTCTCAAATGTTTTTTAACCTCTTTGTCAACTCTTCCCATCTTCCCTACAAAGTGAAGAAACAATCTCAAAGAAAACAAAATAGCTGTATAAAGGGGGCAGGTCTGGGGCACATATAGTGTTTTACCTTTAAGCCTAGAAGCTTCTTCAGCCTCAGTTATGCGAAATAAATTCAAGGCATCAATAACGGGTTGAGGGCCAAGAAGATACTTACTCAGGCAGTCAGTGGTGACCAACGCCGCCTAGTCCCTAACCTTATGCGCGTAGGCCGCCTCAATTCTCTCTTAGTCACTCTCGGATATCTCAGGGCCCCAGTACGACCTAGACAAAAATCCTAGGGACATTAAAGGTTGATCTACCAAAAGAGATAAAACATAACAAAATAGTAATAATAGAGCAAACTAACCATCTTTATAAGGGTTGGCCTATAATCGCTGAATCCGAGGGGTTGTTTCGTTAATATCCTCACACTCCTGAAACTCCTAGCCATCTCTTGAGATGAAGAGGTAATGTTCTTTCTAGCGCTTGTTAGAGCTCGTAATAGTAATTAGTTTGCGACTCCCACGGGCCTGGAGATTGACATACCCAGAAAGATGTTCAACGGACTTGTAACACAATAGAAATTCGGGAATGGTCAGACATCTTTTCCCCTCACTCAGCACTTGCCAAAGAATCATACTTCCTATAAGGATTCTCCAAGCATTGAGAACAAATTAACCGGGAGCGATTCCTAGGTATTGAAGGAATTCCCTAATGAGAGGAGGTATCGGGATCGAGATTCTCAGACCGGCTTGAAAGGTCTCTTTAAAAATACAAAACTCTCTAGGAATGATTGAGCAGGCTCGCTTGTTAGCAATTGGTGCCTTCATACGGGTAAGGCTAGGAATTTGATACTACAGTCTTAATCGACCCAAGTCTTGGGTCTCAATGGTCGAAGGGACAGATTCAGTAGAAAAAGGAATTCGAATACGTCCAACCACCATTTGTGAATGTTCGGTAGGAGTTTCTTGTTGGTTTGGGTCGATGGCAATGGCCTCAAGAAGATCTAGTTCCTCCTCACTCATTGGTTCCAAGAAAGAGGTTGCTTGAGGGCGAGAGGGCCATGGTTTGATTTGTTCTTCTTCCATCCTCGTTAAAGAATTCTCGTCCCGAATGGCGTAAAAAGAAATAAGGATAGGTTCGCAGATTGGGACAGGGTTGCTAGGCCCCACAGTAAAACTGGTTGAAACCACGAGAAGCGACTCGTTAAGAAGAAAATCGGCGATTGGTGTGGCACTCGAAGACGACACCTCTGGACGGATTGGGATTTTGTTATGCCTAACCTCAAGAAATGAGGATTCTACTTCCTCAGAATTACTAGATAGCACAACTCGGTTTCTACCCCCAAACATAAGCCCTAACAATTGTTGAACAATATTGAGGCACTAGTCGAACTTGGGGATTCGAAATTGAAAAGACAGTTAAAAAAGACCACAAATGATTAACAAGGGTTAGGAAAGTTACTATGAGGCGGTAACTTTAGCTATGTGCAGTCCAAACGGTTGGAGTTACTATGTTTCCACCAAGAAACTAATCGAATGGAGTAAATGATCTCTTTCTTCGTGTACAAAAGACATCAAGGGCGCCTAAAACCATCAATGGCTCAGATGCAACCAACTGTCACTTAATCAACGATAGGGGTGAGAGGAGAACAGAAAGGCGTAATGTGAGCGGTCTTCCCACGCGCCAACGCGACCTTCGGTGCCTTGTCTGGAGAACCCTGAGAGTCGTACAAAAGCATTTAAGGCGCCACCATAGAGGGCCCTCAGCACGTGGTGGGTACCTCTCATTCTTGGTCACGTGTGAATAAGTACGTCACACCATTTGTATTCGTGACCTCCTTCTTTATGTGAGAAAGACAAGCCAAGAATAGGGGACTACTTATGGGGGAATGAGTGATTTGGCCCGGGAGATCGTGTGAATCCCATGATCCAGCTTGCAAAAGCTCAGCACAGGTCTCTTAAGGCCCAAGAGAAATGACCCAAGACGATATGGAAAGAATAGATACGGCCGATCAGCCACATATCCTAATCAGAAGGCAAGTGAAGTGGGAGGCGCATGGAGTGACCCCAGGTTTCTTTTCATTCTGTTATAGCAGTCTCTACGTGGTTGGTTAGCCACGTGACTCAACAAACGTATAAAAAGAATAACCGAATAAGAGAAAAGTATGCATTCTAAAACTGACAATTGAATAGAGTGAAAATTTAGACTAACTTAAGGGTTACTCTACTGGAGTTCTAATTTAACCGTCGAAGAGGGCCCACAGGAGGAAACTTCAGTTCCTTCTCTAACAGTTTTCTTCTTCTATCTCAAGTCGGACCAGATAATTTGGAACCCATTATCGGGAAAACACCATCATTGTACAATATAATTCAAAGATTATCCCAGCAAATTCATTCACAGATCTCTCCTTTTAAAATAGTTAACTCTTTTGCTTAATTATTTCCCTTTCAAACTGATTAGTATATACAAATTGTTTTCAATGAACCTGTTTTTGTTTTTCAGCTCTCTTTTTTTTTTTTTTTTGCAAGAATAAGAAATTGTTTTAACATAACAAAACTGTTTTTAACAAACTTCTTCCGAAAATAGTTTTTTCCTGTATGCAGAAAACAGTATTTTCATAAACTGTTTTAATTAAGAGCAAAAAATAATTACTTGTTGAATTCCAGAAACTGGTTAAAGTTAAACAAAAGGAACTAGAAAACATAGTTTTCATTATTAGAAAACAGTCTTTTTTTCAGCAAAACAATAAGCTGTTTTTTATCTCTGTTTGTGCTTTGTGGTTGGTTCTTCGTGTAGGTAATACGGCTGAATTTATTTTTTATTTTTTGTAGGAAATAAAATGATGATTTCTTAGAATGTTTATTCAATTAAATGGAGGAATAGTGATTCCTTTTGTAACTGACACTTTATTAATTTTAAGACAACCAAGCATTAAAATGTTTATTCTAACGAAATTATTATTTTATTTTACTGTTTATTTCTCCATTGATGATAGAGGAGAAGAAATAAGGAATTGGGAGAAAAAAGAGAGAAAGAAAGATGAGTTATCATAGTGTTTCCCTTTCTTTTGAAAAAAACGTTTAGCTTATATAGAATTATAGTTACTAGTATTAATACAATAAGACCTATTAGGAATCCTGTTGGATAAAAAGATCATTGTATTTAAAATGTAGATGAATATATGATCAAGTCCAATATTTACTTTCAATTAATTTCACAATTTAATTGAAAGTGCTTGTTATGTACATGCAAAAGAAGAAGAAAAAAATGTTCGCTTTTAATTATGTAAGTCTAACAGCTGTGAAGAATTAGCTGTTATAGGAAACGTTTTTAAAGTTAAAAACTTTAAAGTAAGATTTTCAAAAAATTAATTTTTTCCAGCTTATTTAAGTCTCTTTTGACTCGTAAAGAGAAAATACAAGTTGACAAACGATTCTCACAACTTTTAATGAGAGAAAATCTAAAATATTGGTCCCGTTTGGGTGGATTTTACTTATTTATTTATTGATTTATTTGTTTATTAGCAAATAAACTAAATTCCATTTAAACATACCCGTTTGGATGGCACCTGGTTTATTTACTTATTTGCTTATAAGTCAACTACCCAAACGAGCTTATTTGTTTATTTATTTATTTTTTTGTTTTAAGCTAATTTAATTACTCAAATAACGTGACTTATTTTTTAATTTATAAGCTAAATAAGTAAATAAGCAAATTATCCAAACAAGGCCATTATGTTGCCAAAGAGTAGAAATAGTCACCTTGTCTACGGACATTTATCGGTGATGTTTGACGTTGCTAAAATTTAAAACTTATAAATTATAATTTGTAATAGAAATTGTGAGTATTTGGTAAAAATTGTAACTTATAACTGAAATATATATTAAAAAAATACTTATAATTTTTAACAAAAATTATAAATATTTAAAATAAATTATAATTTCTAGCTAAAATTAATAATAAAAAACTAAAAATTATAGTAAAAAGCTTTGGCAAACACCCCGTTGTTCATTCGTTTGGAATGTGATAATTGATCTTTCAACTGTTCAATGTTTGATGATTTGTATTTTCTCTTACTCAAAAAAAAATAGAGCAAAAACTTTTACATTTTTTAAAGCCCAAAGACAAACAAATAATAAAACAACGTATAGGATGCTCAACACACTAATCAAAAATTCTTGCCCAAGTATGAATGACAAAGCCGGACACACTCTAATTCCCACTTGCCCAAGTGTGTTCGAAGCAAAATCCCCAATTCCCACTTGCCACATGACACAGATCCCATGGAGACAGCAACACATGGAACACAAGGGGAAGAAGCAAGCAAGCATGTTCCATGTGTGCCTGTTGGGTTCATCCCTGTGACACTACCTCAAGAAACAATTTGTGAAATTCAACTCCGAAACAGAATCAAATCAGAGTAATCTGAATCTGATCTCCCTTAAAAATTGAAAATCATCACCAAAAAGAGTCATGAATGGTGGGGAATAGAAGACAACATATCAGAAGCAAAGATCATGCACATTTTATAGATAGAGAAGTGGCATAGGACCTTCAATTGACATGAGCAAGAAGAAGCCAGAAGGTCATCAACATTAGGGATTTAGTTTTATATACATCGGACCATTACAAAAGATGAGCACCAAAAATAAGAGAAAAGCCAAATTCACCAGGCTTTTTCTCTCTTCAAATCTCCTCAAATGCTTAAACTATACTAACAAAAAATGCCAACGAAGGTCGATTCAAAACAAAGAATACCACAGAGCTCGCTACCGGGAGCCTTAAAATGTCCCAGAGCCTCGGCACATTTGACAATTTCTCTCCGGTCATCTGATCCACTCTCGCGGAGCTCCACACAATCCAATATGCTTATCGTGTATCAGAAACTTTAGATAATAAGGTTAGCCTGAGCTGATCTTGCGTGTAAAATCGATTCCCCATCTTCACCGTGGCCTGTTGGATCATCAAATCATTCACTACAGACACACTCGCGTGGTGCACATCGAGATCCAGCTCTTTCAGAGATGACATTAGCCTCGCTGCCGGGTGGTTCTTCTTGCTACATTGGATTCGAATCATCGCGTCCCACCCTATTATCTTGACATCAATATCCATATCTATCGGCTTGCTACCTTGGTGGTTTGATATCTTGAGATCTTTATCGGATGGATATGGACCTGAATATCGCGATTCTTTGCTCACCAATTCTTTCTTCAAAGACTCAATTTGGTTCTTCATCTCCTCTTTCTCCAACTCTGCAACTTGAAGCTTCGACTTCAGCTCATTGATGTAGGCAATGGCATCTCCAAGAAGCGAAGCTTTGTCCATTTTAGACACATTTGGGACCACCGCCCTGAGTGCATAGAACCTCTGGTTGAGCTTCTCTCTCCTTTGCCTCTCGGCTTCGACGTGATTTAATGGCTCTTCCCTCCCATTTGCGGGCTTTCTACCCCGCTTGCGAGGCCTTTTCTCCGGGTCTACCACTCTACTACTATCTACCTCCCGAACCACCGAGGCCTCTAGATCAGAGTGACCGTCCGAATCTCCACCACCGCTAGACTTCACCACCCCTGAAGAAGGCAAGATCACACCCGAAGTAAACGAAAGCATGCCTTCTTCGTTGCTAACCCCTGAAGTTGGCGACCTCTTCTTCTTTTTCTTATCCTCTGCACTCCCAAATTGGGAATGGCCCAAAAAGAGATTCCCATTCACAATACTCTTAGTACTTTCCCCAAAATTCAAAATCTCGCCCGAATCGGGCTTATTCGAGTGCAAATTACCATTCCTAACACTACTTTCATTGTGACCAAATTCTGAAAAGTTCAATTCTCTAGCAAAGAAACCTTGTTGTTGATTTTGTTGGTGAGAATTGTGATTGCGAACCTGAATTGAATTAGGGTTTTCAAAGGTGATTTGCTTCGACAATTGATGATTATTAGATAGAATTGAGGCAGGTGTTGTGTTCACAGAGTCTCTGTTTTCGGCTGAGGAAGAAGGATCCGTTATATAGAGCTTGGACGGATTATTATCACCCTGGCCCATCTGAATCGACCAAGGACCCATTTCGATACTACTGAAATTAAACAAAACCCTAACCTTGTTCATAAGATCCGAACTCTGAAATATCAATTCCGTGGAACCCAGCTCCACAACTCCGTTCACGGAGGGTATGCACACCATCGTCTGCAACCCAAAAATTTGCCCCTGTCGAGCTCGCTCGCAGGGCGAAACCGCGAGACGCTCAGCTCCGGCGACCCAAATCGGCGACGAATTAAACAAGGCCTGGCCGGGAAGCCCACTGCCACTGACGAACGTTTGGGTCATCGAGACGAGGAAAAACCACTCGGAGTCGGTAACTTCCTCATCCACAGTGTCGTCGGCCGAGGGCGAGGATCCCGATATCAGAGAGTTTAGCTCGCGGAGGACCTTCTTCCGGTACGCCTGCTCCGCCGCCGACGAGGATGACGTCTTCACCGCCGCCGCGTTGCGCTTTCCCTTGTCTTCCTCGCCTTTGTAGTAACCGTCGCCCCAGCCCAGCATCGACCCGCCGGAATACTCGTTCGACGATTGCCAGAAGATAGCGTAGGTCCAGCTCTCCCGAGCGCCCTCGATCAGGGCCTGAAGCCGCTGCTGGAGGGTCTCCTGATTCAAGAGCGCAATCGACTGCGGCTCCGATTGCTGTGGGAGTGGGCGTTGTTGGTTCAGGGTTTTGGAGGGCTCCGCAGCCGCAGTTGTGGAAGTAGAGGCGGAGGATGACGGCGGCAGCCAAAGCGACGTCAGATCGGAGGTCGCGAACGCCTCCATCATCGACGCGTTGTCGTCCGTCCACAGATTCGTCGTCGGTAACCGGTAGTCCGTCATTACAATTACTGGCAACCGGTTCTGCAGGTGCTAGAGCGAGAGAGAGAGAGAGAGAAGAGAAATGGTAGTAGAGTTCTGGACGTAATTCAATTTGATGGTTAAGGTAGAGGTGTTTGGATGAATGAGCACGTGGGCGTCTCGTCGTGGTCGGAGGAGGAAAACTTTGGGAGAGAAAGTGGAAAGGAGGCGGCTGGAGGCGGGATGTGGACTGTGGAGGGGTAGTTTGCGGCTCGGGATTTTGGCCTTTTGGGTTTCATTTGTGTTTGGGATTTATTTGGAGTGCATTTGAGCTGAAAGTTAATGGCGACGAGAGAGGAACCAGGTAGGTAGACAAAGCAGGCGGTTTCCACGAAGGCCTTCCCGATTCATCGGCAACGTTCATTGTGAAAAACCGGCGCGCTTTGAGGGCATGATTGGCAACTCAAGGTTTTTTAGTTGTTTAGCATAAAATACGAAAAAAAAAAAGTGATTTACCTTTTCAAGTTCTATCTTTACTATTTTTCAGGATTAAAATCATTTACCAATTCAGTATTCAAGTAAGTTTTTTTTTATATATAATGTACCAATTGTGAATGAAACATTGTGGCGAAAGTTACGTGTGAAATTACATAGTGTCTTTCTAAAATCGAGATGAAATCGATACTAAGAGATTACAACAACAAAAAAATATTAATTTTCGTAATAAATATCGAATATTAATACGTAAAAATTTTGAAAAATTACCAAAAAAATATTTTTAAAAAATTTGACTATTAATACAAAGATAACAACTATTAGTAAACATTTTATATCTCACTCTTTATTAATTTTAAACCATCTATGAGAATTTTATCGTTTTAATTCTTCGAATACGAACTTTTAATTCTCATTGAAAACTCTAAATATGATAAACATTAAAACTGTGAAAAATTACAATAATATTCTCATTTATTGCAATAATATTTTTATTTACTATAACAAAATTCTTATTTTTTGCAATAACATTTTTATTTATTACAACAATAGTTTCATTTTTTGTAATAATATTTTCATTTCTATTGAGCTAACATATTCTTATTTCCTGTACTAATATTATTATTTTTTGCAATAACATTTTAAGATGCCCATTTATATATAATATAAGCAGTAAAAACATATTATTTGTGAATCTTTCTTTGAAATAGAATAAAACAACTCCATATCTTTGGTTAAATCAACGAAATGATACCAAATTAATGATTATAGAAAATCATTACACTATATAACACATGAAATGATAAATTACTATGATATCTAAATATCATATTGACGAATGCAACTGCTCAGTGCTTACAGGGCCGGTCTTGAGGAAAAGCCGGCCATGCCGCTGATTTGGACCCCTAATTTTTTGTTAAAATTTAGGATCCCATTTAGATTTAAATTCAATATAAATATTTAAAAATATTCATGTTGATGATTTTGCGATCACGAGTGGTAATTATTATAATTTTTATGTTTTTTTGTCTCAAATTCAAATCCTTCTACATTCTTTTAGTTCATTTTTTTAAGTTGTACAATTTTAAAATTATTCTAAATTATCAAAAATTTTAATTATTTAAAATGTTAACTAATACGAATAGAATATAAAAAATTAAAAGTTACAATCAACATATACTTAAGTTATAATTTTTTAATCCTAAAATATTAATTCTTATTTTACCAATTGTAATCAAACACAAAATATTGAATAAAGAATATTCTATTGTTAAAAAGTTTATAATAGATAGGTTAAAAGTTTTATATATAAGTAGTACTATGTTGTATTTAATTTTTTATATAAATTTAATTTTATAATTGAAACATGACTATAAATATATTTAGTCTACTTAAATTTTTATAATTAATTTTAAAATTTATCTTTATATTTATTGGGATCCTATTTCTTAAACTCGTTCCGGGTCCCAAAATTGTCAGAACCGGTCCTGAGTGTTTACCAAAATAGAATTTATACAACTCGTATATATCCATATATATTTATCTTTTTACCATAATTACATATGAGGGTAATGTTCATAATAATATTAAATATTTAAAAAAGAATTTCAGAAAATAAATGTTTAGTAAATGAGATTTATCTCAAAACAAATTATAAAAATAAGATCTCACAATAATTAATTCAAAAAAAATTATCATCCTTTCAATTAAAGAACTAAAATGGTTAAAAAGATCAAACAATTTATATTACATTTTAGAAAGGCGTGATATGACATTTGTTCTGTATCAATTTGAAATGTTAAAATTTTCTAATATATTAGTTGAAAATAAGATTGAGAGTGAGAGAGAGAGAAGAGCCCGAATGAAAAAAAATTGGAGTTTAGTTATTCTTTTTAAATTTTAACGTAAGTGAATTCTACATTGAGTGAATCCAACTTTAACAAATTTTTAAATTTTGGTTAAATTAATTTTTTTGTATGTTATTGCTCAAATAATTTTTTATTCTTAATTATTGTCCAAAAATAATATTTGAATCATATCATATTAAATAATACATTTTGACACGGGTAATTTGTTAGTTTAAATTAAAATACTAATTTTTATAATATTTTATTTAAATCTTCACTATAATTTAAAAGACAATTGTATTCTTATTTAGTAACTGAATTCTATCAATGTTAGTCAATTATATAAAAGTTTAATAGTATCTAATTTAAATTAAAAAAAATTAACTATTAAACAAATTAATTAAATTCAAAAAATTTAACTTAAAATTAATTACCAAATATCTCACTTTAAGCTTAATTTAGTTTTTTTAACTTAAAAAAAATCCTAGCATTTAAGCTAGTTGCAACCAAACTCTAAGGCCCTGATTGGCAAACAATACATTTTGATTTATTGGCTAAAAACATACAAAAAAAACCCTAACATAGTTCATTTGACAAAAAATACAAAATTAAAATACTTATTCTTATAATATTTTATTCAAATTTTTACCGCTTTAAAAAATAATAATATCTCTTATTCATAACTTATTCATTATTTCTATTTGATGAGAATCAGTCCAAAAGCAGAATGTCGGCTTGCTGCGCAGATGCCAAGGACCAGTTGGATGAACCGATCCAGTCAGAGGACCTGCCGAAAAACTTAAGATCTGGTTAGCTCGACCTTTTAAGCTCGGTCGAATGCACGTTGGAAGATCCGACCAAGGTAAATGCATATTAAATACGATGGGACAGTCGAGCTCAGAATATTAATGACAACATTATCTCTGAAGAAATTGAGAATAGTAAAATAACTGTATATTTTCTGTGTATTGAAACTGTACAATATATGGCCTATTTATAGACGAAAAGGAATAAACAATAAAGGAAATCAAATCAGAATAAAATCAATCTAATCAATCTAATATTCTAATCAATCTAATATTTCAACATTCTCCCTCAAACGCGAGATGACGAAGTCAGTTGAAGTTTGAAAATTAGAGCACGAAGGCGACCAGGAAGATGAGATTTTGTAAAAAGGTCGGCAAGTTGATCTTCAGAAGAGACAGATCAACGGCGACGCGAGTCACACGACGGCGGTGGCGACGGCCTGAGGCGACGGGAGCAAGCTGACGACGGCGGCGTGTCCCGCGATGGTGTCGGCGACGACCTGAGATAACGGGAGCAAGCTGACGACGGCAGCGTGTCCCACGATGGTGTCGGCGACAACCTGAGGTAACGGGAGCAAGCTGACGACGGCCGCGTGTCCCGCGATGGTGTCCCCAATGGCCTGAGGCAACGGGAGCAAGCTGACGACGACAGCGTGTCCCGCGATGGTGTCGGCGATAACCTGAGGTAATGGGAGCAAGCTGACGACGGCGGCATGTCCCACGATGGTGTCGGCGACGGCCTGAGGCAACGGGAGCAAGCTGACGACGGCAGCGTGTCCTGCGATGGTGTCGGCGACGACCTGAGGGGACGGGAGCATGCTGACGACGACGGCGTGTCCCGCGATGGTGTCGGCGATGACCTGAGATAACGGCAGTCATTAGATGATGCATCCACATGGTAGCGTCCATGAACTGGATGCCATTGGCTTCGCAGGCGGTGAGGATCTCATTGAACTCGGAGACGTTGAGGGCGACGGGCTTCTCGAGGAGGAGGTGCTTCTTCTTGTTGGCGGCGGCGACGGCCCAGCGGATGTGGAGGCTGGTGGGGAGAGGAACATAGACGGCGTCGATGTTAAGGTCGTCGAGGACGGCGTCGTAGCTATCGTAGACCTTGGAGGAGGGCGGGAAGCCGTTGGTGGCGACGAATCACGAGGCCTTATCGATGGAGGGGCTGCCGACGGCGTAGAGGGCGGCGTCTATGAGATCCAGCGGCGCCGGCGAGGGCAGAAACTATGAGATCCAGCGACGTCGGTGAGTGTGCAGCAGCGGCGCCGAGGGCGACGGCGCTGTGGGCTGTGGGCTACGCCGGCGCTGGTGAGATTGCAGCAGCAGCGTCGACGGCGACTACCAAATCCAGCGGCGCCGGCGAGTGTGCTGCAGCGGCGGCCAGGGTGACGGCGCTGTGGGCTGCGGGCAGCGCTGGTGCTGTGGGGCTGCAGCGCTAGAGGTTCTGCTGGAACGATCTAGAAGAAGAAGATCCCTCCGGCGACGGTGACGCAAGTCGCGCGACGGAAGTGGCGGCGACGCGAGTCACACGACGGCGAACACCTCAAATCTCGGGCGACGCGATGGCAACAATGGTGACGAGGGCGACGGCGCTGTGGGTTGTGGGCTGCGTTGGCGCTGTGGGCTGCAGCGCTAGAGGTTTTGCTGGAACGATCTAAAAGAAGAAGATCCCTCCAGCGACGGTGATGCAAGTTGCAAGTGTGTAGCAGCGGCGACGCGAGTCACACGACGGCGGACACCTCAGATCTCGGGCGACGCGATGGCAGCAACGGTGACAAGGGCGACGGCGCTGTGGGCTGTGGGATGCACTGCCGCTATGGGCTGCAGCGCTAGAGGTTCTGCTGGAACGATCTAGAAGAAGAAGATCCCTCTAGCGACAGTGACGCGAGTCGCGAGTGTGCAGAAGCGGCGACGCAAGTCACACAACGGCGGACACCTCAGATCTCAGGCGACGCGATGGCAGCAGCGGTGAC
>JAOTRH010000013.1:5409874-5452743 GCA_034768845.1 Heliamphora exappendiculata | reverse complement strand
CTCTGTCTCCCCCTCTCCTCTTTTCTTTGATAGCGTAAATTTGAAATGAATAGTTGTTGATAGTTTTTAGCTAAAATAGCGAGCATTGGTGGAGCATGTCTTGGAAAATGTTGCTAGTTAAAATAGGAAATGTATTTTACAGTTTACTTTCGCCAGCTAAATGGTTTAGTGTTGGAGATGCTTCTATCTTCCCAAACTGGCATATCATGTCAATTTTATTGAGATATGGCTATTGATATTCAATTTAATTACAATGTTTGCCTCCTATCAATCTGGATAGACTTGTATATTGAATTTGTTACAGATTCCCAATTCATTTAGAGTATTATTTCTCCTTGTTTTGCAGGGTTCAACAGCCATCTCTAGTGCCGATCTCTTCGGTCACTCTATCGATAATTCCTCCATTGATGTCACTGCAAGTGACCTCCTTAACCGACTATCTTTCCAGGTTTGCTTTGCATCTTTTTGGTATTTCCCGTTCTCTGACACACACGGCAATTGTAGTCATGTCAAAAGTGTATTAGAAAATACCTTATATCCTTTTAGTTTTTTACTTTCCATGATTCCATTTTTATTATAAATATATGTTCATTCAATGAGTTGACTGTAGGCATCTGAATTTGTTTTTGTTTTCTCTCTCTGCAGGCACAACAGGATATCTCCTCTCTTAAAAATATAGCGGGAGAGACTGGAAAAAAACTAAGTTCCCTGGCGTCTACCTTAATAACCGATCTTCAGGATAGAATTCTTTGATGATCATTAGAATCGTTTGTTAAAGTAGCAATAGTAGCAATATTATTATATTTTACTTGGTGGATGTAAAAAAGAAAAAGGAGCATGGAATTCTTTGAAAAGACAAAAATAAGATTTTGGAAGCTTATGATAAGCTGGTGTTACTTGGTTTTGTAGCAAAGAGGTATTGTTTTTAAGAATTGGTTGTGCATGCTTTTGTTTTTATTTAAGGAAATGCTGATTGTTTGTTGATTCATCCTATTTTCTTGCTTGTCGTGAGGGTGGAGAGAGAGTTAGAAAGCCTTAGAAAAATAATATTCATATTCATTATTGATGAAAGCTTTCATAGGTGAACGACCACTGTGAGCATATGGTTTTTTGTTTATGTTTCTTGAAATTTAAATGTGTTTTGAAGTTATGGCGATGGCGCCGCTGCGCTCAGACTTCTAAGTTTTAAAGAGAACTTTCAAAAACTCTCCAGTCTTCCCAAATAGGTTTGATACATTTTTAAATTCATATTGACTTTAAATTAGTAAATCAAATTCAACAAGAAAGAAAGAGACCAGTAGCTATGAGAAAGAAGCATGATCGGGACGGGAAGCAATTGAAATTCATTGCTTCAAGCGATCCAATTTGATAGAAATTTAGAGTTGGAAAGAAGCAGTTTTTTTCTTGGGTATTAGAGTGTTGATGCATATCTATGCTAAAAATATAGTAGTTTGTCTATATGTAATTGGGGTATTGACGCTTAGAAACGGTTATGGTGGTGAGTCATGCCTACTCATACTTTTAAGTTTTAACGAAAACGTTCAAAAACTATCTTGTTTCCAAATAGATTAGGTACAGTTGAAATCAACTGAGATTCATCTTGAGAGAAACGGAAAGCTAGAAATAGGAGAAAGTGTTAGTAGTTAGGTAATTACTATTTTAAGTTTTTAAATTTAAATTATTATAAGAATAATTTTGGAATAAAAAATACAGTTGTGTTTGAGAGATCAAAATGAAGTATTTCCTCAGTTTCCTTTTAATAAAAGTACAGATATAGATATATAATAGTTTGTCTATATGTAATGAGAGTATAGATGTTTACACAAACAATTCTAATGAAGATAGAATCGCGTCAATTCATACAAAGACAATGTTCAAAAACCATATTAGTTAGATACGATTTAAAATGCATAATAACTTCAAATTAATAAACCAAAATCAATAGGAAAAAGAGTAATAACTAATCATGAGAAACATGTTCAAGATCAAAATAGCTGAAATCAAAAGCCTCAATCTATCCATTTTGAGAAAAATGCAAAGTTAGAAATAACTCTTATATAATAGTTGTTTATATGCGTAAATATTTGTTTGCGCATATCTTTTCTGTTAAGCCGTAATGAATTTGTAATTTAATCAGACTTTGAATGATTTAATGAAAAAATGACAATTATCTTAGTGTATATGTATGAAAATAAGATGCAGCAATGGTGTTACATAAACTCCATCGCCACCCTCCCATGCTGCCTACTCCTCACCTCAATCCTATCTACCTATCTTCTTAATGGTATCTTTACTAAAGGTGAGAAATTATAACAAAAATGTTAAATTTATCAATTAAGTGTACATAGTAGAAAATGTGTATTTAAAAGCTCCCTTATAAATCTTCCATTTTAGTCCAAAACAACAATAATTGTGACTCATAATCATTAAAATACTTCCTTCATAGTTTGTGTTGGTTCCGAACTTAACATCCATACTCTCTCTCTCTCTCTCTCTCTCTCTCTCACACCCATTTTTAAAAGTACAAAATCGATAAAGAATATTATCACATTCTGAGATTGCACAGTTTTTTCTTCACGTTATAGTTAAGATAGTGATTAAAGGCATTCAGATGAGACATGAATTTTACTAACTTTTTTTTTGACTTTGAGAAAATCGATGTAACCTAAAATTATCAAACAAGCAACTTGAATTATTTATTTCTAGGAAACAAGCAACTGTACATGTTTTGGATACGCTATCCTGTATCCCCAAACCAACGTATATGTTACAAAAAAAAACATTAACTACGAGTCTGGGATTATAAACTTGACGACTGTGATGGACCAACTCTAGCCATCCCTACTATCTGCAACTACAAAAATTATAGGAGAGTGCATTTAGTATTATAATGAACAAGATAAAAAAAATAGTCATTCTACTAAAATATCATGTTTTCCATAAGAAAAATAAGATATTGCATCCACTTGTCATAAAAATTCATAAATAACCTTATCAGGCGTTTTAGGATCTCACAAGTTATAACAAATTTTTTTTCAATCTTTGTAAAAGTAGCAATTTAGACTCAACAACCACAAATTATGGAATTTACTGTCTTAAAATAAAATTTCTGGCATAACCGCCACAATACAAAAATAATCATGTTTCATTTACAACTCATACCCAACAGTGACCAAGTAGTCGTCAATCTCACGACCGGGAGTTCCGATGGTACCGTAACCTCAATTCTTAATGCACGGATTAGCAACGTGATGGAATGAGGGCCACTCTCCACCAAGCACGAGTGGTATGTGATGTCCGGGACTTATAACCCCAAAGCCTTTAAGGCAAAAACCCTCGCTCAACGGGAAACCTCCCCTATAGAGAGTAACAACACCCATAATTGAGCAACCTCCCATAACGGGATATAAAGGGTCGAAAACTCTTGTAACTTGGCACTTTAAAACAGTAGTACGTTATCAAAAAATTTTCTTTCACATACTCATGCTTTATAAAAAGTACAGATATCATATTTAGAAATATTATAGTATTTGAAGAAAAGATCATGCTATCACAATTTTTCATACTTAAAAAACATGGATATAAAACAAGTTTAAAGCATAATTCATGCATTCATGCTCAAAATATTACTGAAGTACTCTCACGTGCATTTATATTCAAGATAATACTTAAGCATCTCACGTGCATTTAGGTTCGAAAATAATACTGTATTTATATTCAAGATAATATTTAAGTATCTCACATGCATTTAAGTTCGAAAATAATACTGTATTTATGTTCAAGATAATACTTAAGCATCTCACCTCGATTTAGGCGTGACAAAACTCTCTCATTGTTCTTGATCCCCAAATTTCTAATCCTCCAGTGATAAAATCTCAATGCATAATAGAGAGAGAGAGAGAGAGAGAGAGAGAACTGGTGGTCGACAATGGTGGCAGTTGAGCGGCATCGGGCTCGCGGTGGTGGCGGCGTTGCGTGTTTGGCTTATAAGCTCACTGTGTGTGAGATATGATATGTGAGATAGATGTTGCCACAAAGTGCATTTTATAGACTGATCCAAATCTTTTTCAATCATTACCTTTGATTTGATTTTATCTAGAATCTTATCCAAATCATTAACTTTGATTTGATCTTATCCAAATCTTTTCAATCATTACCTTTGATTTGATCTTATCTAGAATCTTATCTACTTTTTTTCAATCATTAACTTTGATTTGATCTTATCTAGAATCTTATCCAAATCTTTTTATAATCCTATCATATGCAAAGAAATCTAGAAATATTTAAAATTCTTATCGCTATATTATTATTTGTCAGAAATTTTATTTTGAAAAATTTTCTACGAATTATCAAATAATATATTATTCTAAAGAGTGACACGTGTCTTAGTTTTATTAACTGTCATGGTATGAGTTATTATAATCTACCATCCTTTAAGAAATTTTGTCCTCAAAATTTTCGTATCTTTCTTCTCAAAAAGGTGTGGATACTTCTTTTACATGTCATTTTCTTGTTCATAGGTGGCTTCTTCCATCGAATGGCTCCGCCACAATACTTTTATCAAAGAAATGACTTTATTTCGCAGAACTAATTTCTTTCTGTCTAATATTTGTACTGATTTTTCTTCATACGTAAGGTCGGGTTTCAGGTCGACTGGTTGCACTATTAGCACATGATAAGGATCTAGCATATACTTTCTTAATATTGAGACATGAAATACATCGTGTAATCCTGATAACTCCGGAGGTAGGGCCAATTGATATGCTGTGTTGCCAATTCTTTTAATGATCTTACAGGGCCCAATGTAACGGGGACTCAACTTTCCTTTCTTTTCGAATCTCATTACTCCTTTCCATGGCGATACTTTTTAGAATACATGATCTCCGACTTCAAATTCTAAGTTGCGTCTCCGATTATCCGCGTAACTTTTTTGTCGGTCTTGAGACTGCTTCAATCTTTCTCGAATCAATTTTATCTTGTCGGTGGTGATTTGCACAATTTCAGGCCCAAGTAGCTTCCTTTCTCCAACTTCCTCCCAACAGATTGGATTTTGACATTTTCTGCCATACAATGCTTCGTAAGGGGCCATTCCTATGGTCGGCTGGAAGCTATTATTATACGCAATATTAATCAACGATAAATGTTCTTCCCAACTCCCGACAAAATCCAGTACACAAGCTCTGCGCATATCTTCCAAGGTCTGAATTGTACTTTCTAATTGGCTGTCAGTTTATGGGTAAAAGGCCGTACTAAACTTTAACATAGTCCCCAACGCCTATTGTAAACTTGGCTAAAATCTGGATGTGAAACGTGGATCCCTATCGGATACTATGGAGACTGGTACGCCATGCAAACGAACAATTTCACCAATATAAAGTCGTGCGAACCGATTCATAGGAAATGTCATCTTTACTGGTAAATAGTGTGCTGACTTTGTCAATCTATCCATAATAACCCAGATAGCGTCATTACTTTTGGGTGATCGTGGTAGCCCAATCACAAAATTCATGGTGATATGTTCCCACTTCCACTCAGGTACAAGTAAGGGATATAATAATCATGTATGCTTCTGGTGTTCAATTTTAACCTGTTGGCATACTAAACATCTTGCAACAAAGTCTGCCACATCTCTTTTTATCCCATTCTACCAGTATCTTTCCCTTATATCTCTATACATTTTCGTGCTTCCAAGGTGCATCGTGTATGCTACATTATGAGTTTCATCTCAAATTTGCCTCCTTAACTCTTCATTATTAGGCACATATAGTCGATGCCCAAACCATAAGACATCATCCCGAACCTCAAACTCTATTTTTTCTTTAGCAATTGCCTCTACTCTTATTTTATTCACTTGACTGTCTGCTAATTGGGCTGCTCGAATCTGATCAAACAAGGTCGGCCTAATTCTAAGAGTTGCTAATAAGCCCTCACTTTCTCCTATGGCAAGAGTGACTCTGAGTGATAACATTTTAGAAAATGCATTACTCTGTCCTGTCCGAATGTGTGCAGTACTTCCTGATGACTTCCGGCTTAGGGCATCTGCTACCACGTTGGCCTTTCCCGAATGATAATAAATTGTATAATCATAATCCTTAATTAGTTCCATTCACCTTCTCTATCTTAGGTTCAACTCATTCTTGGTGAAAACATACTTTAAACTCTGATGGCCAATGAATATCTCACAGGTGACTCCATATATAGTAATGTCTCCATATTTTGAGTGCGAAGACAATTGCAGCCAATTCTAGATCATGGGTAGGATAATTCTTCTCGTGAGGCTTTAACTGTCTAGATGCATATGCTATTACTTTTTCATGTTGCATTAAAACACCACCCAACCCTTGGTGTGATGCATCACTATAGACTACAAAACCTTCTTTGCCTGATGGGAGGGTGAATACAGAAGCTGACACCAATTTAGACTTTAGTTCTTGGAAACTACGTTCACATTGGTCAGACCATTCAAACTTCACATTTTTTTGGGTTAATCGAGTCAAGGGTTTTGCGATTAAAGAAAAGTCTCGAATAAATCTTCAATAATAACTAGCTAAACCCAAAAAGCTATGTATCTCTATTACGTTGGTTGGTCTCGCCTAATTTACTACAGCTCAACCTTTATCGGTTCTACTTGGATTCCTTCTCCAGATATGACATGACCTAAGAACACACTCAGTCTAACCAAAATTCACATTTAGATAACTTTGCATACAGTTTATGGTCCCTTAGAATTTGTAAAGAAATCCTCAAATGTTCCGTGTATTCTTCTTTACTTCGTGAATATATCAGAATGTCATCAATGAATACAATCACAAATTTATCCAGAAACTTCTTAAATACTCGATTCATCAAGTCCATAAATACCGCGGGGGCATTTGTCAACCCGAAAGGCATTACTACAAACTCATAATGACCATAGCGAGTTCTAAAAGCAGTCTTGGGTATGCCTGATTCTTTCACTTTCAATTGATGATACCCTGATCTCAAGTTGATATTCGAGAATACTTTTGCTCCTTGTAACTGATCGAAAAGATCATCTATCCTGGGCAAGGGATACTTGTTCTTGACGGTTACTTTATTCAATTGTCGGTAGTCAATACACATCCTGAGAGTTCCATCCTTCTTCTTAACAAATAACACGGGTGCTCCCCAAGGTGAGGCACTAGGCCTAATGAACCCATTGTCCAACAATTCTTGTAATTGCTCTTTCAATTCTCCAAACTCCGCAGGGGACATCCTATAGGGAGGGATGGATATAGGTGTCGTACCCTGGTATAGATCAATAGTAAACTCTACTTCTCGTTCTGGGGTACTCCAGGCAGGTCTTCTGGGAACACATCTGGGAACTCACGAACTACTGTTACTTCTGAAAGTTCTTTTCTTTTCATTTCTGTGTCTACCACATGCGCCAAAAACCCATAACAACATTTATGTAATAATTTTGAAGCCTTAATGGCTGACACAATACGAACAGACTTCCTATCTTTATCCCCATGAAAAACAAATTTCACTTCTCTGGGTATTCTGAAGGTTACTTTCTTCTCAAAATAGTCTAGTGATACATGGTAGGAAGACAACCAGTCCATCCCTAGAATTAGGTCGAAAGCTATCATGCTTAAAGGCATCAAATTTACCATCATGTCTTTGTCTCCTATCTTTAACAAATAATTTTTGTACACACTTCTGATTATCACTTCTTCTCCTACTGGGGTAGCAATTGTTATTATGCAACCAAGAGGTTCCATCTCTACAGCTCCTACTTGTTTTATGAATGTAGGCGATACGAATGAATGTGTAGATCCAGGGTCTATTAGAATATATGCGGTTTGATTAAAGGGTATAAGTGTACCTGTCACCACATCAGGAGTAGCCTGTGTATCTTGTCGAGTAATTGCGAACACCATTCCTGAAATTCATGACGGCTCCATGGTCCTTTTTCTTTATTCTGTTCATTCCTTGCAGATCTGTTATTCTCCATTCTTTTACTTCCAATGAATGATTGTGCTGCCGATTGTGCTGCCATTTCCGATTGTCCACATTGAGTGTCTATGTGTCCCGGCTCACCACAACGATAACAAATAATTCATAGATTAAGTTTTCGACAGCCCCTTTTAAAGTGATCTGTAGCCCCACACTGGAAACATTCGTTCATTTTTTGCTCTATTGTGCTATCAGACAATCTTTTGTTTGATGGATTTTCTCGAAATTTGGTATTGCAAGCAGTAGATTGGTAACTCTGGCTTCGGAAAGCTGGTGGCTTGGAGGTGTTGTTTTTGGAATTATGTCTTCCTGTGCTTCTCAGCGAAAAAGTATTACCAAACTTGCGTTTCTTGAAACTTTCTCATATTCCTTATGCTTTCTTCACATCTTTCTCTATCATCCGAGCCTTGTTTACTAGACTTGCATAACCATTGATTTCAAGGACAGTCAGCCTGGTCCTTATCGGGAAGTTTAGTCCTTTCTGAAATCTCCTACACTTTGTCTCATCGCCAGGTATCAATTGTATAGCATACCGAGACAATTCCGTAAACTTCATCTCATATTCGGCCACACTCATTCTTCCTTGCTCCAAGTCGATGAATTCTTGTTCCTTCTTATATTTATATGTTACAGGCTTGTACTATTCATCAAATGTCTTCTCAAACTGACTCCAAGAAATCTTTTGGGGTACAAGGGGTTCAACTCCTGGTACCGGTATCTTCAATAACCTTTCTGTAGCTTTCCACCAATGGTATGCCTTGCCTCTGAACATGAAGGCTACAAGGTCAACTCGTTCATCCTCAGGTACTCCTAGTATATCCAAGATGCGTATCGCACTCTTCAGCCAATTTTCTGCTTCCATGGGATTAAGAGTTCCTACGAATTCTTTAGCACCTAAATCTTTAAACCGTTTGATTATGGAGTTTTGCGTCCTCTCTACTTGGGTAGCGATCTATCTTGCATTTGCTCCATTAGTCTTCCTATTTCTTATAGCATTCTCGTAGTTGGATCAGGTTGTATTGGTCCCATTTGGGAAGATGCTTCTTGTTGTACTTCATTAGGAATTTACGATACCTCTTCTAAATATTCCATACTTTATCCTATTATAAGAAATGAATGGATTTAAAATTCGACACTAGAACCTAACCCAGCACATAAAGACAGCCGAACAACAAAAAATGAGGGTTATCTTCTCAATCTGAAAACATAATTAGATTTTCAATTAGGAACCTACACCTGCAGAACGCATTTCCCAAATGGATTTCAAAGCCTGTCAATTAGATGTCCAAAGACAAGGGTCTGATATTCCAAGATCTATACCAAAACTCAAAAAGATGCACCTATCATACGGTCCACCACAGACCAAACTCTGAAAAGTCTATAGAATCTAAAACCTAGGGCTCTGATACCAAAAATTGTCACACCCCTTTTCAAAAGCACAAAATCGATAAAGAATTTTATCACATCATGAGATTGCACAGTTTTTTCTTCATGTTACAGCTAAGATAGTGACTAAAGGTATTCAGGTGATACATGAATTCTACTAACTTTTTTTTTAACTTTGAGAAAACTGATGTAACCTAAAATCATCAAACAAGCAATTTGAATTATTTATTTATAGGAAATAAGCAACTGTTCATGCTTTAGATACACTATCCTGTATCCCCAAACTAGTGTATATGTTACAAAAAAAATATTAACTACGAACCTGGAATTATAAACTTGACGACTGTGGTAGACCAACTTTAGCCATTATTGCTATCTGTAATCACAAAAGTTACAGGAGAGTGCATTTACTATTATAATGAACAAGATAAAAAAAATAGTCATTCTACTAAAATATCATATTTTCCATAAGAAAAATAAGATATTGCATCTACTTGTCATAAAATTTCATAAATAACCTTATCAGGCGTTTTAGGATCTTACAAGTTATAACAAACTTTTTTTCAATCTTTGTAAAAGTAGCACTTTAGGCTCAACAACCATAAATTATGAAATTTACTGTCTCAAAATAAAGTTTCTCGCATAACCGCCATAGTGCAAAAATAATCATGTCTCATTCACAACTCATACCAACAGTGACCAAGTAGTCGTCAACCTCACGACCAGGAGTTCCGACGGTACCGTAACCTCAATTCTCAATGCACGGATTAGCAACGTGATGGAATGAGAGCCACTCTCCACCAAGCACGAGTGGTATGTGATGTCCGGAACTTATAACCCACCAAGCCTTTAAGGCAAAACCCCCCGCTCAACGGGAAACCTTTCCCATAGGGAGTAACAACACCCATAATTGGGCAACCTCCCATAACGGGATATAAAGGGCCGAAAACCCTCGTAACTTGACACTTTGGAATAGTAGCATGTTATCAAAAACTTTTTTTTTCACATACTCATGCTTTATAAAAAGTGCAGATAGCATATTTAGAAATATCATGGCATTTGAAGAAAAGATCATGCTATCACAATTTTTTATGCTTTAAAAACATAGATATAAAACAAGTTTAAAGCATAATTTATGCATTTATGTTCAAAATAACATTTAAGCACTTTCACATGCATTTATATTCAAAATAATATTACATTTATGTTCAAGATAATACTTAAGCATATCACATGCATTTAGGTTTGAAAATAATACTGTAGATAATACTTAAGTATCTCACATGCATTTAGGTTTGAAAATAATACTGTATTTATGTTCAAGATAATATTTAAGCATCTCACCTCGACTTAGGCGTGACAAAACTCTCTCATTGTTCTTGATAAAATCTCAATGCATAATAGAGAGAGAGAGAGAGAGAGAGAGAGAGAGAGAGAGAGAACTGGTGGTCGGCGATGGTGGCGGTTGAGCGGCGTCGGGCTCGCGGTGGTGGTGGTGTTGCGTGTTTGGCTTACAAGCTCACTGTGTGTGAGATATGATATGTGAGATAGATGTTGCCATCAAGTGCCTTTTATAGGCTGATCCAAATCTTTTTCAATCATTAGTTTTGATTTGATCTTATCCAAAATTTTATCTAAATTTTTTTCAATTATTACATTTAATTTGATCTTATCTAGAATCTTATCCAAATCATTAACTTTAATTTGATCTTTTCTAGAAATTTATCCAAATCTTATCCAAATTATTAACTTTGATTTGATCTTATTTAGAATTTTAACCAAAATTTGTTTAATCATTACATTTGATTTGATCTTATCTAAATCTTTTTATAATCCTATCATATGTAAAGAAATCTAGAAATATTTAAAATTCTTATCGCTATATTATTATTTGTCAAAAATTTTATTTTTAAAAATTTTTCTATGAATTATTAAATAATATATTATTTTAAGGAGTGCCACGTATATTATTTTTATTAACTGTTATGATACGGGTTATTACAACCTTACTCGTTTAGTATTTTAGTCGGAGTATAAATAACAACGGGCTACAATACGAACAAATTTGGAATATTTCTTTCTCATTTCATATTTTATAAGAACATGAAAAGAAAAAATAAAAAATATAGTAGAAATAAGACGAAAGTAGAGACATATTGTGAAAAAAGTTGATAAATTTTAAACAAATTGACATTAATAAAAGTTATGATTTATATAGGATAAAAGAAAAGTAACACTAAGAATATATACATTGTATAGAACAATGTACAAAATAATATATAGGTATGTGATAATGTTACATTGGTAAATAAAATAAGTAAAATCTATATTATAATATTTTTTGTAGTGATATATATATATATATATATATATATATATATATATATATACACTATGACACATATAATATTTTATAAACTATATATAACATTGTTGGAGAAACAATAATTAAAATTATAAAGTAAAAATTCCTATATCCTTCTGATCTCAGCAAAGCCCAAGATACAACGCCCAAATTCTCAAATCACCAGTCTCACCAAAGCTCTTCCCTTTTCCCTCCAATTCCATCCCCAACTTTGGCTACCGGCGAGATCTCTTCCCTCAAACCGCAGTTTCAAAACCTAGTTTTCATTTCTTTATCATCGGCTTTACATCTCCAAACCCTCCCTTTCTCTAGAATTCTCTGCGAATTTCAATGGATTCCCACGTTATAGAAACCCGATAGTTGGAGTCTCCACCCTTCGATTCAGTTGATTTGAGGGAAACCCTAGATGGATCTTCACACAATTCACCTCCTGCACCTCCTCCGATAAAAACCTTGGACAATAATACTCAATTCATCTTCAATTACGTCGAGCGGAACCTCGATGATGCGTCAAATTCTAGTTACCTATCGCCAAGTAAGTTTGCTTTTGAATTCCCTTTCAATACATAATTCTATGAATTTAGAATCCACCTTATACATTGGATGAATATTGAGTTAATTGTGGCTTTTGTTGAAATGTGCCGTGCAAATAATAGAACTATTAATCTCATCGGCCGAATGAGTTTTTCCGTGATCATGTTTACTGTTATCATTATATGTTATATCAAATTGGGATAAGTTGTGCTATAATCAAGTCAGTATAATCCAGAAAGAGAGCTGCTATGCTCTTTTCTTTTTTCTTTTAATTTTTCGACATGATCAGTTAGTTCCCAATGTTTGCCCATAGTCCAATATTGAAAGAAAGTTTCATGCATATAATCATTATCGAACCAAATTCAAGTGCTATTTACTGTTAAGAGTCGCCTTCTAACTTCAGTCACTGATATAGTACGCATGAATTTATTTATTAAATTAGAAGATGCGCACGGATTATCATTTGATACAACTTTTGAAAAGCTTCCATGCATATTCGCTGCAATGCTTAGGTAGATCCTGTTATCCAAATGGAACTTGTTATTGTTCATACAATACTTAAGAAAACACATTCTCTTTGGATTGGGAAATTTTGAAAGGAGACCTAAGGTTTGTAGCCACCGCCACCAAATCCACTACCACCGCCGCCGCCACCTGATCCACTGCCATCACTATCACCACCAGATCCACTACCACCGCCGCCACCGCCGAAACCACCACCAGGCCCTCTTGATCGGCCACCACCGGAATCATGGTCACATCTTCCCCTAGGGCCTCTTCCTGTCCTAGGTCCTCCGCTTCCGCCTTGGCTTCCATGACCAGAGCTGCTGCCAGGATGAACTCTGCCACCAGATCCAACACCAGGTCTTCCTATACCACCAGCGGATCCTTCACCATGGCCCCATCCTCCTGCTCGCGTTCCTTCACCTCCACTAAATCCACCACCTGGCCCTCCTGTACCACCAGCAGAACCTTGGCCGGACCCTCCACCACGACCCCGTCCACCTATTGCCGGACCTCCATCTCCACCTGTACCACTAGAGCTTCCGCCACGACTACCACCACTACCAAATCCATCACTTGGTCCTCCTGAACCACCACCAGATCCTTGGCCCCATCCACCACCAGGGCCCCATTCTCCTTCTCCCAGTCCTTCGCCTCCACCAAATCCACCACCTGGCCTTTCTGAACTACCACCAGAACCTTGGCCCCATCCTCCCCCATGACCCCATCCTTTGCCTCTGCCTCTGCCTCCTCCTCCTCCGCCTCCGCCTCCGTCTTCACCACCAAAGCCGCTGCCATGACCACCATTGTCACCGTGGCTACCTGGTCCTCCAAAACCACCACTACACCCTTGGCCAGATCCTCCACCATAGCCCCATCCTCCTGCCCCCGGTCCTCCGCCTCCACCAGATCCACCACCTGGCCCTTCGGAACCACCGCCAAAACCTCCATCACATCCTGTTCCACTGCCATGTCCTCCACTAGGTCCTCCACCTCCTCCACCACCGCCACCACAACCGTCCCCACCTCCACCTCCACCTCCATATCCTTCACCATTTGGTCCTTTGCCACCATAGCCATTACCCTTGCCACCTCCTTCACCTCTTCCATAACCAAGTTCTGACTCTCCAACATTGCTGCCATACCCTCCACCACCGCTGCCCCCACCACCTCCACTACCATATCCTCTCCAAGGCCAACCTCCACCACCATAGCCTTCACCTCTTCCTTGTCCACCTCCACTTCCATACTCAGCAGCATTGCCATTGCCTCTATCAGAGGCATTGGTGCTGCCTGATTCTTCAGTGTAGCGAGCTTCTCTTTCAAGAGCGAGGAGAGTTCTAGTTCCCGAACATATGGCTAAACTTAGAAACAAGAAGAGAACAACACTAAGAACTTTGTGGCTAGCCATGAGTATGTGTTCGATTCACACAACCATAGCATGGACAGGCAAGAGAGATGGGCTCTATATAGGAGCTTGGATGGCAGACCTTAGTCATGTCCATGAATGCAAAGAGAAGTTGTATACAAGATTTACAAAACCGTAGACCCAATAGTGCGGTTTGATGCCAACTAATTATGTAATGACCTTGTGTTTGATATAAAAAATCATTAGAGCCAGATGTATGCATATATTAAGGAATCCCTGTCTTCTTATTAAGCTCTCGAATGTTGTATCCTTGTACTACAAAACCATTTCAAGTAGCTAGTTACCAACTTTCTAGCTTGCCTAATTAATTGGAATTTCTAGCTAACATGCAATGGCATTCTGATTGGCTAATAGTTAAAAGAGCATTTGAAACATTAATTGCATTTTTCCTTTTCAGGAAAAATGCAAAGGCCTTGCTTTGATGGAAAAGAATTTAATGCAACTTACATACCATTGTATATTAAATCCTTTATACACAGGTGGTAGCCAATGGATAACTTTGATCAGGTAGACATGTTTAAACGGTAAATCCCTAATGGTTTGAAACATTAATTGCTTTTTTCCTTTTTATGTTGTTGTTTACCTTAGATCTGAATAGCAATTCAGGAACAAAGAGCAAAGGCCTTGTTTTGCTGGAAAAAGAATTTAATGCAACTTACATACCATTGTATAAGCATAGTAAATCCCTTATACATATGTGGTAGTCTATGGAATAACTTAGATCAGGTAAATATATTTAAGTAGTGAAGCTAGTCATTATCTATAGTGATATCACATTAATAATGACATGGTTGACACAGGTTATATATCACCGTTAGACTAAAATTTAATACATTTTAATGATGAAAAATCCAATAAAGGAATTTTTTACATTTTAACGGCGGAAAATCCAATAAAGGTTGCTCTATCACTTGAGGTATATTAATACTCATCCTGTAGTTTGACAGGGAAAGATACACTAAAGTCATCTTTATCTCTTTATCCAATATTTGATGCATTCCTTAAGTTTTACATCTCATTCTTTCTTGACATTGCTAAACTAAAAATTAGTTTTTCCCAAGGCTCTAGATGGCTCTAACTTTTTAAATCGGTGTTTTTTTAACAATTTTATTTTATTTTCTCATGTTTTTTTACTCTTTCTATTTTTCTTGACTAGATGAGCCTAGGAATTGAGAACAATAAAACAAATTTACAAAATATTCACTAAATACAAAGTTGCTGTATTTTTAGTGTTTTATTTTAGTATTTTGAACAAAAAATTTCTTTTTAAAAAAAATGTATTTTTAGGTTTCGATGGTGGCAAACAGGCTTAGCTCTATTTTCTCAAAATGTAACAATGTGAACATATAGGGGCACCTAGTTCTTTAAAAGAGTAAATAAGTTTCTTGTTCTCTGGTCTTTGATGCCTCAATACAACACTTAAACTTTCACCTGTCCAATGGGGTTCGTTGGACATGGTTCTTTCTGTCAAAATATCATGAACGTAGTGGCAGATAGACGCCAAATCTATTTTGTAGTTAGGGTTAGTGTAGAACTATTGAGACCAAATGCACTGCAACATATTGATTTAAGTTAGAGAAGAGCAATAGACACACATAAATAGATCCAAGTCTTATAGGCTTCTTTTCACCATTTCAATACAAATCCTTCTCAATGTAATAAATCTTATTATTCTTCCTACTTAGAAGATTTACGAAATAATAAGGTATAATCATGGGCTGTAGCCGCCATGGCCACCGCCTTCGCCACTGCCACTGCCTCCTCCATATCCGCTCCCGTGTTCACCTCCAATGCCATAGCCAGCTCCACCACCAGCTCCACCACCACCACCACTGCCGTAGCCACCAGCATGCACTCCTCCTGTACCACCACCGGCACCCCCACCACTACCATATCCACCACCACTTGCTCCTCCCCCACCGTAACCAGCTCCACCGCTGCCGCCACCTCCACTACCGCCACCATAACCACCTCCATCAACTCCATAACCACCACCACTGCCACTTCCTTCACCATAACCACTTCCGTGGGCTCCGGCCGCACCATACCCACTACCGCCACCACCGCCGCTTCCTCCACCTCCACCTCCACCATACCCGTCTCTGTGTTCTACTCCAGAACCATAGCCAGCACCACCTCCTTCACCACCCCCATTTTCGTATCCAGCACCATGTTCTCCTCCGGGACCATAACCTCCTCCCCCGCCACTCCCTCCACCGAACCCGCCACCATGTTCTCCACCGGCTCCATAGCTAGCACCCCCACCACTCCCACTTCCTCCACCGTCTCCATAGCCGACAATTCCATGATCACCTACAACTCCATAGCCACCACCACCTCCAGACCCACCTCCACTTCCATAACCTCCAGCAACACTACCTCCATAGCCGGCACCACCACCACCTCCAGTGCCATGGCCTGCACCATAGCTGATGGGGCTGCCTGACCTTGGAGTATAGCCAGCACCTCCAAGTGTAAGAAGGGTTCTAGTTGCAGAACATATGCCTAAACCTATTAGCGCAAAGAAAACAGTACTGATAACTTTGTAAATAGCCATGGGAGAATGTGTTTAAACCCACAGCCCTAAGTCCGAAGTGCATGAAATGGTGGCTATTTATAGACATGGAAAGGGTTCCAAAAGCGTGATTGTGCACAGAGAGTGGGTGAAGCACATACAAAGAGAAGTTGGGGAGTCCCCACAATATGATCCCATGCAGAGACATCCCTCAAGTATGCTCTATCTTGCACTAGTAGCCCCAATATGGTGTGCTTTTGCTGTATCCCACATCTCAAGTTATGCATACACCGTATCTTCAAACCCAAGCTTTTGAAAATCTAATTTCTTTCTGTCCTTTTTATGTTTCCCCTAGTACGTTTCCAGTATAATTGATGAGTATCAGGACTCATTCAAATCTGAAATTATGGGTTAGCTTAGTTTGACCGGGTTTGCCGAGTTACTCCTTCTGCCTCAGTGGTGAATCAAAATGAGAGAGCTAAAAGAGGAATATCTTAGATTACTATTCGATGCCGTAAGCATAGTAGAAAAGAAGAAGGCTCCCAAGCACATCGAAAGGCCAATAAGAAGGCCTAATGGCATTGCTTGATAAGACAGTTTCAGCTTTGAAATCAGAAAAATCGAGTCATTTTATAAAATGTATGCAATACATATCGTTTTTTGTTAAATTTAAGCTGAAATCAATCATTTTGACCATGTTAATTGGCAGGTTTTGGGGAAGAAATTTCATAGTTTAACAAATTCTTGTATTTCGTGCTTGTTCAACGCTAAGTCTAATTAAGCCTGTGAGTCTCGATGTTTTAGGCATTTTCTAAATAGTTTTTCTTTTCCTTTCTTGTATTACTGGGATTTTTTAGGATCGGTTAATCTTGTAATTTCAAGCAGTTTTTTAGACTAGTAATTTTAGAGAATAACTTCTCTTTTCTTCTCTCTTTGAGCTTTTTTTTGTGAATCAACTTACTCTTGAAACCTTTATTCCAATAGCCTAACAATAAAAAATAATGAGTTTAAACAAGAGCTCTATTTCCGGCATTCTTATTTGAATCAACGGGATTAAAATCGTATCGACACATTTCTATTGTTTCACTTTTTCACGTCACCATTTTTTGGGTACCGCAACTAGGATCTTAAATCGCAATATTAGAATATGTATTGGAATCGATAATACAGTTATGTATTGGATGCTTTCAAATAATATCAGCTGAAATATTGATAAATATCGATAAAGAAGGTACCAAATTCTGTCATGTGTCAACTAATACAATATATAAAGGTTGATATTTAGAAATTTGCTCTCCCTTGCACGAAATAAGGTAAAAAGAAACAAGAAAAAGAAAGAAAGAAAGCAAAGCGCTTAAATATGTGATCCGAACCTTATCATCAACCAACTCAAAGAAACAAGGATAGAACGTTCAATTTATTTGTTTTGTTTACTTTTTAAAATTGTGGTATTTATTTCTTCCTCAATTTTTCTTCATTCCTATATTATTGTCTAAAATCCACACCCAGCTGACTACCAACAACTTCACATTGTCTGCTCAATTCCATAGTTTCTTTTCTAGGAAACTGTCAGTAAGTATTAAAGCAAAAACTGAAAAGATTTGGCCATCTAGACAGGATCAATATTAATTCTTCAATATGCATATGAACAATTCAGCCCCACGTGTGATATACTCATTATGATTTTAGAAATTACTTGGTGGCTTCCAACCAAGCAGTTTTGTTACTAGGCATATATGTAAATACTTCGTTCTCATTTTAGTTCGATTCACATTTTCAGAAATCCAACAACTTTCTTTACAAACCAAAATAGTAAAGAAAGCTAATGAATTATCTTTCCCTTCGACCTCTAAAAGAATGATGATGCAATCCAATAGCTATCCATGATCTCACTTACACTGTTATGAAACCGTTTTTTCCAACCTCTTAGGTTACACCTCCGAGCAAAAGTAATTATGTTGTAATTTGGGAGTATTCCTATCCTACCTAATGAAGTAATAAAAAATATCTTGAATGAAAATAATATTTACTTATATGTGTTGGCTAAATGGGAGACACGGATCACCCGTTTAGTATATTATCAATTTTTTTCTCCTTTGATATGAACATCGTATCAACGACGCATTGTATTACGAGAATACCTAATAATTTTTTCTAGAGCAAGACAATTCACAAAATTCTGAAAGCTCTAATTTATTGAGTGACATAAACTCTGATGATGGTCCGTTTGTTTTGATGGAATTTTATTTTGGATATATATATATATATATATATGTGTGTGTGTGTGTGTGTATTGCATTTTTTGCTGTTCGGTACAATTTTTTTTAAAATCAACAAAAAATAAATTAATTTTGGTGAAATACGTATTTTTTTTAATTTTCTTGATGACAAAAAACATTTCTGCTCCTACCATTCCACCATTGTTGCCACCGCTACTCATCATGTCACCTCTATTATTGCCGTTGCCACCACCACCACCACCACCTCGCTGTTGGTGCCACCCCCACCACTACCATTGCCGCCATCCGACATCACTATTATCGCCATTGCTGCCACCTTTGACACCACCCCCCATTACCACCCGTATTGTTACCACTTTTATCACTACGGCTAAAACTAACGCTACCATAACTTTTATAGCAATGCTAGGAATTTAAAAAAAATATTTAGAATTTAAAGTGGGTGGTTAAGATTCACTTGGAGTATGTTCTATATCTTATTAAATATGCATTTATACTTTACAAATCACTATCGGGTTAAAATTCTAAGTATTTTTTCTGGGTACATAAACTTGGAGTAAATATTAATGCCATCACCATCGTTTTTAAACTGCCAGCTATACACAGAAACAAGCGGAGTGTTATATTTCATTTTGTTTGTTGAATAGCTGTAACCCAACGACTGCCACATCTGAAATTTGCTGGTACAAATTTTTAGGTGTCATGATGAGCTTCCAAAACCATTGTTTTATCTCTATGTTGGTATCAAATCTTGAAAATAGATCTGAAATTGTCAATACACTTTGCTCCCTACAATGTGGCTAGCAGTTCATCTCTATACACTCATTACTCGTTAGGGTCTCTGTATTGGAATTTGGTGCTGCTGTCCAACAAAGCAGTGTTGTTATTGGTTTGTAGATAGGCCTCCAATTATATACGTGCGATTTGCCGAGCCTTAAACCTTTTAGCGTCTCCTTTTTGCTTAGTGGATCGTTTTCATCCCCATCCTCAATATGTTTATCTGTATATTTTGATAAACGAACTGAGCCAAGTCTAATTAAATTGAGCTTTCATGAGCTTGAATAAATTTTATGATGTTTGAGCTCGAATAAAATTGGCCACTCTTGTTTGATCTTTCACGAGTTTGAATAAATTTTATGATGTTTGAGTTCGACTTAAATTTAGCTCGAGTTTGAGCTTATATGCGATTTAAAAAAAAAAAATCTTTTTTAATGAGAGACTAAATTTGATTTATAGGTAAAGATTGTGAGGGAGATTTTGAATCAATTGGTCCAGGATTAAAAGAAGATTCCTGATGTTTAGGATGAGGGCTCACATCCTCCCTTCGTCTAGAGGTATGCCTATTACTTCTTTTGTTTCATAATCTGTCCTAATATATAATTAGTATTAGATTATTATTATTATTATTATTATTATTATTTTGGCATGGATGGTCCCATCTATTTCATCAACTTTATATATTCAAGAAATAAAATAAAAGGAATTAAATTTTTTTTTTGTTTGATTGGGATAACAAATGAGTAGATATTTCTTTAAAAAAATATTATTTGTTTTGTATTCAAACCCAATACAGGATTCTCCCTATCCCATCGCCCGAAGAAGACATCCAATATTAATTATTTTTTGTTCAAATTTTAAAAAGGTTTGAAATAAAGGCTCCGAGTAATTAAATTGTGACATAATTTTTAAATCTGAAGATATTATAAATTTTAAGAAAATAAAAATCAGAATCTATCAAGGATAAAATGTATTTATTACAAATTTGAAAGAATACAAATTAAAATTCTAATTAATGAAATTGTGTCTATTAATATTTACAAACATAATTTGAAACAATGGTAATGCGAACTGATCAAGGAAAAGATTATTTAATTTTAATGTTTTTAAAAGTTAAAATAGGAATCTAGATCAATCAAAATGTGTCACATGATCTTTTAATATAAAAATTATAAATTCTAAGAAAATGATAATCTTAATTTATCAGTGATAGGACTATATTAATTCAAAATCTTAAAAATCTAAATACGAGTTTGAATCAAGCAAATTGTGCTTCTCGAATGAGTTTTTGATTAATGTATTTATTTGGCCGCATTTGAAACAGCAAATGCAAACACTTCTATTTCAAAAGTTGTATAAATGCACACTTATAATTCAGATCGCGCTCTATGCCGAAAGGATTGAATAGATTTGACTATGCTCATGTGACAATTTTTGTATTAAAAATTGATTGGTTTAGACTTTAGAGAATGTTTGAACAATTTTAAATATAATATTAAATATTGTTGTGCAAGTGTATACTTACTATATTTATAGTCTTATAGTGCTAATGTCTATTAATGTAACTTATATTGGGAGAGATTCTAGTTAGGTTGCAAATTGGTTATGTTATGGTCAAAAACGAAAAATAACATAAAGAATAATGCAATTATACACGGTACACATAATTAACGTGATTTACTTAAAATTAGAGCTATGTTTATGGAGTTGTGGCAATTTTACTATAAAAAGAATGAATGCAAAAGAGAGCATAAAAATTAAAATTCTAGCTAAAAGAGACTATATGTATATATATACACCCAAATTGAGTCGGAAATTGAAAATGAATTCAAATTTTTTTTTTTTTTTTATGTTGGGGGCCTATTGACCCGGTCTTCTACTTTATTGGTTTAAGTCTTGCCAAAAAAATTCATGTTACTTGTAAAACGAATCGGGTCTACAAGGCTAGGTGTTACCGTGGTTGAACCTTTGACGTGGTCCAACGATACGGACCTTTGTGAGATTTTAACAAATAGTTTGCCGCCTATAGAATTAATATCTTGCTTTTGAAAACAGAAAATTCACAAACGAAAAATCTATGCAAATAGAAAAAGAATGATCATTCATTTGGATGTGTAAATTTTTTGATACTAAAAATACTTTTAGTATTAATTTAAATTTAAAATTGTATGAACTTTTTGTTTTGTTCAAAATACTTATCGAACTTCTCCTCCATTACCTAACTTAAAAATTATAACTTGCTCATAATTTAAAAATTAAACTATTCAACTATTTAATTTCTTTAACTGTTTAAATTTTAAAATAAATGCTTGTACACGTGTGTCCGTGTGTGAATCAATGAAAGAGCTCCAAACCGGCCCATGGTGCTCAAATGGGCATTTTGGGTGTTGCAGCAAGGATCCTGATAGACCGAACCCATAAGCTCTTGCCCTCAGATACTTTCGTAGATTAGGGATGGGAAGGGGGCCGAACTTGTTTGGCGAAAGAAAGGAAAATCAAAACGGGTCGGGTTACTCTTGCTTTACCATTGATTTGATTGGGCAACGGCTGTCGGCTGCTGTATGGTGGGGAATCTCTTTATCAGGAAGGACACAAGTCAATTCTATTTTATACCAAGTGAACACCAAGGTTCGGGGATGGTGCTGCGCGCATCGGGTGCTGCGAGCGTGTTGGGTGGGCTTGTGTTATAGTTTTTGAACCATTTTTTTTTATGATTAAATTTGTTTATTATGTAGAATTTATCGAGTTTATTATTTATTTAAAAATTGAGATCGATTTTATATATGTAGCTAAGTAATTGAATAACATTTGTTTATTTTTTTTTAAAATTGTAATTTTATTATTTATTTATAAAATGACATTAAGTAAATGTTATTTAATCACTTAGCTACAAGTATTAAATCAATTTGAATTTTTATAAAGATAACAAATTTTACGAACTTTAAATAATAAATAAATTTAATTATAAAAATTTATTCAAAAATTATAACACAAGCCCGCACAGCACGCTTCGCGCAGCACCATCCCCGAACCGACACCAACCATACGTTCTCAGCATTTTTCAAAACTTTTTTTTTTGTTTTTATTTTTTTACAATTAGTAAAAGGATAATAAAAACAAGATAATTTTCAGTACGAAATGATAAGTCTCGAACCCGAATGTCACGTCCAATTAAATTCATATATTGCATTAAACTTAATTTTGAAGTGGTAGTATTTGGCAACTCTAATAAAACTAATGACACAGGCTCTCTCTCTCACACACTCTCTCTCTCTCTCTCTCTCTCTATATATATATATATATATATATATATATGTGGTGGTGGTGGTGGTGGTGGTGGTGTTCGATATTACTTAAATTAGTAATTTAAAGATAATAATTTGTAATAAAAATTGTGAGTATTTGATAAATATTATAGTTTGGAATTAAAATAGACAAAAAAATAATTATAATTTGTAATAGAAATTATGACAGTTTAAATAAAATTATAATTTATAATTAATAGTAAAAAGTTACAAATTTTGACAAACACTTTCAACTTTCATCTCTCTAAAATTAGACCTACTCGAGTTATATTACAAACTTTGGGTATTGCAGTCATTTTACTAGTGAAATTTGGCAATAAAACATGGTACCTAGTCAACTACTATTAATAAATAATATTTTTTTATTTGATTTTGTACTTAATTAAAACACAAGGAGCTAATACGTGTTCATGTTTGAACTATTTAAGACGTGCTTTAGTCCAAACGATAAGGGAAAAGGTTTATTTACCCCTTAGCACAATGAAATATTCATAAATGCATGCACTGGTGGCATTATTCAATGTAATTTATTTCTTAAATTGGTATTTTACTTACCAATATAGAGAGAACAATTTACTTTTAAAAAAAAACTCATTTTTTTCATAAAACATACTAAAAAGATTTTTGGTACAAATCGGAAGGGATACTTTTTCATTTTGAATTTGCTCTATAATGATTATTGGCTTAAAGTTTTTTCGGGGCCAGTGGAGCTTTAGTTCGCTGTTAATTTAAGAATTTGGCAATTAGTATGCGTAAATTAATACAAGCACTCAGGCCTGTTTGTGCTATTTTTTAAGCTGGTTTTTTTACAAAAAAAAAATCAATTTTTAAGCTGTACTATTTAGTTTTTTTTAAAAAATTAATTAATTAATTTAAATTTTTAATCCAATTCCAAATATCTCAATTTTTAAACAAAATTATTATAATACTTTTATATAAAAATTTAATTTTATTCACAAAAACAAAAAAAATTGTGTTAATATATCAAATATTACAATTTTAAAGCTAAAAAAGGGTATTTTAAAAATTTTAATAAAAAATAAAAAGATAAAAAAATTATTATAAAAAATTATTTCAGACATATATATGTTTTTTATTTATTTATTTTTTAAAAGTTAAATATTTTAAAAATCAAACTTAAAAACTATTCTAAACGGCAGCTCAATTATAGTACTCAAAGCGTGTGTTGCGTATCTGTCGTTGCGTATGTGGCTGTACATATAATAATGTGGCAACTGCCCGAAGTGAAAGGGGAGAGGGATTTGCTTATTTATTTATTTTATTTGATTTATTTTTGTTTTTAATGATTTTTTATTATTTAATTAAATTATTATATTTTTTAATTTTTTTATTCAGACGAATTAGAAAAGTAATTTTTTTGATAAAAATAGAAAAAAATTAAAAAAGATAAAAATAAATTAATAAGTTAAATTTTATGTTATTTATTTGTTTATGTATTGATTTTTTTACTTTATTTATTTATTTTATTAAGATGATATGAAAATAAAAAAATTAATTAAAAAATCAAAAAAAATTAAAATAATTAAAATAAGTAAAAAAAAGAAGATAAATAGACAGGGTAAAAAATTTGAAGGAAAGGACGGCCAGTGAGATTGGAGAGAGAGAGAGAGAGAGAGAGAGAGATGGAGAAAGAGAGGGAGGGGTACAAAGAAGTTGAATAGTAATGCGTGTGTGAGTTACATCATAGATGTGGCCAAATCAGAAGACGATGGATTCATGTGTACGGTCGGGGGATAGAGCAGCTTTCCGCATACCCACTCATCAGTCGTTTCTCATCACACGTATGTTTCATGGGTGGAGAGTTCAATAGATTTCGAATAATAATTTAGTGAGGATAAATTTTTTTTTATATTAATATATTTATTAGTGTGAATTAATTAATTATATATATATATATATATATATTTATACAGATATTTATACACTATATAATCTTTAATTATAGTTCAATGGGGGTGGAGGGGGGTTTTCAGTTAGTATTTTCTATGTTTTAGTTTTTTATTATTAATTTTAATTTTAAATTATATTTTTTTATATTTATAATTTTTATTATAATTTTTAATTAATTTTTTAAAATTTTAATTATAAATTATATTTTTTATCAAATAATTATAATTTTTATTATAAATTATAATATATAAATTATTAACATTAACTTTTTCAAACACCTCTATTGCTTATTGGCTATTAGTTATGATGATTTCTCACAGCGGTATAAGCATGGGGATGGGTTCAGTTTCCCTCGCACCCTCTTCCTTGTATCCTTTGGCTTTGATTGAAGGGTTGGTTTTTTATAGGATAATGTTTATGTCATGTTTGAGTGGTGGACAATAAGATGGGACTAATTATTTGTTTGGAGTATGTCATAATTTTATGTTTGTTTTTATAAAAATTTATTAGGATTATTTAGTTAGTCGGATTTATTATTCCACAAATAAAGTATGACTAAGAGAGGGGGTAACATTAAGAGTTAAGAGATTGGGATTAAGAATTCGATTGACAATTAGTTTAATAGTTTTTTTTTTTTGTGTTTTTGAATAAAAAGATAAATTTGGTTCAAAGTAGATTATTTAGTAATTTAGCTTATAAGTTAGTTTTTTTAAAGTTAATTATTTAGGTAAAAAGATAATTTTTTTGTTTTTTGTTCGAATTTGATAATTTTATCATTATATGTAATTGGTAGTAATAGTAAATAAGTTAAGAATGAGGGTTATTATTATATTTTAAAAGTTGTTGGAGTTTGTATAATATATTTTGAAAGTTTGTGTTTTAATTTAATTGTTTGGTTTTTTAGTTTTTTTTTGTCAAACGGATTATATTAAATTTTTTTTGAGTTTTTAGTCAAAAAATAAAAAATTTAGAGATGCCAAACGGGCCCTAAGCAGAAAATGACAAATTTACCCTTAATATTCAAGTACAAAAATAATTTATTAATTTAATTATTTATTTTTAATTTTTATTAATCATTATTAGGAGAATTAGTACAATATTTTTGATCTAAAAATATAAAAAATATTATAAATAAAAATAAATAATATAAATTAAATAATTAAATAAATAAGTCATTATTTTAAATTTGTTTTTACTTCTCTCTTATTTTTTATATAAGGTTATGGAATAAGTATTATGTACGGTCGGGGGATGGGTCCGCTTTTCGCACACCCACTCATCAGTTGTTCGCCGCCACACGTACGTATTGGGGGGTGTGGCTAAGTTTTATGTTACAAGGTTTTAATTTTTTTTTGTTATTGATTTTAATTATAAATTATAATTTTTATTATAATTTTTAATTATTTTTTATTTAATGTTATAAATTATAATTTTTATTAAATATTTATACTTTTTATTATAAATTATTATTTATAAATTACAAGGAATAATTTTTCTAAACACCGCTATTGGCTATTGGCTATTGGCTATTGGCTATTGGCTATTATGATTTATCACAGCGATATAAACATAGGGATGAGTTCAGTTTCCCTCGCACCCTCTTCGGTTGTATCAGTTTGATTGAATGGTTATTTGTTTTTTATAGGATGATGTTTATGTCATGTTTGAGTGGTGGACAATAAGATGGAATTAGATTATTTGTTATGCCATAATTTTATGTTTTTTTATTAAAATTTATTCGGACTGTTTAGTTGGTCGAATTTATTATTTCACTAACAAGGCATAACTAGGGGGGGGGGGGATTTTAGATTAGGAGTCATGAGATTGGGATTAAGAGTCGTAACTAGTTTAATAATTACTTTTCTTAATTTTTTTGCATTTTTTTGATAAAAAGTTAAATGTGATTCAAATAGGTTGTTTAGTGACTTAGCTTGGAAGTTAGTTTTTTAAAAGTTAATTGTTTAAGTAAAAAGATAATTTTTTTTACTTTTTGTTCAAATTAGACAATTTTATTTTTTTATATATTTGATATTAACAATTATATAATTTGTAGTGATAGTAAATAAGTTATGAATGTGAATTATTATTGTATTTTAAAAGTTATTTGAGTTTGAATAATATATTTTGAAAATTTGTGTTTTGATTTAATTTTTTGATTTTTTAGTTTTTGTTGCCTTTTTGTCAAATGGATCATATTGTTCTTGTGTGTGTGTGTGCACGCTTTTTTAGCTAAAAAGCCAGAGTTTTCAAATGGGCTCTAAGTAGAAAATGACAAATTTACCCTCAATATTCAAGTACAAAAATGGTTTATTATTTAATTATTAATTAATTAATTAATTAATTATTTTTATTTTTTATTTGTCTTGATTAGGAGAATTAGTAAAATATCCTTGATCCAAAAATATAAAAAATATTATAAATAAAAATAAATAACTTAAAATAAATAAATAAGTAATTATTCAAAATTTGTTTTTATTTCTTCCATATTTTTGCAAATGTAGTGGATGTGTTGGCTAAACAAGCAGATTTTTTTTAACCAAATAAGTTTATTTTATGATATTCTTATAGATGGATATTTTTGTTGCAATATTATTACTCGTATCTAATTTTTTTTTATGAAAATAAGAAAAGAATTGGACTAAGGTCGGGAATAAGTATTTATCTTTTTGAGTAAACAAATAAAATATTAGAAAAACGTATGGACTTGTTAATATGATGTCTTTGGACTATTAGTCTTCAGATTTGAGTTAATTCAGTTCGATAGTCTAAACATGTCCTTAAGGTTTATTTATTATTCAGAAAGGAATTTGATTGGATAAAAAAAATATGTAATATTGTGAGTTCTCCATTTCTTTTTATGTGAACAATGAAAAATTTAACTCATGTATTGTTAGGGTGGAATTAAAAATGATATGAGAATTATCGAGTTATTTTTGACTTCGATACAAAAAGAAGATAATTTGAAATGTGGTGCGAGGGCCAACTAGTTTCAATCCCACTATTCAAATATGGAATTATTTATTTTGAGAGACAAAAATTGAAATGGTGTCCCCCAAATTTTCAAATCCAATTTGGTTCTCAATTTGTTCCTCAATCCAAAAAATGCTCTTTGATTATTATTACATATAGTATTATAGATTAAATTATTAGTGTATTATTTTTGTATCAAAAAGTGTTTGATTGAGAATAAATTAAGTAAGGTGGAACAGTACATTGTTTGGTTTGACATGTTTTAGTGAAATTATTATAAAATTGTAAAGAAATAAAATAGTAATAATCTTGGGGTTATTAAACCTGCTTGGGTGGTGGCACAGTAATAGTCACAAAATGGGAGCTTATTATAGTTATGATAGATTTGATATTATAATTTTTTTCTCGAATTGATAAATTGAATAAGAAATTATATGATATTATTTCGAAACTCAAACAAACATAACTTTTACGATTTTGTTTTGTGGGTTTAGAGTGAATTTATAACGGTAATTTAAATTGTTTATTTGGTAGATTTTACATGAAGAAATTTATCTGTGCAAAAATTTAATTTAATTGGGCATCGGTTGTTATATGTACCAATTGTGTTTTGTTTTACAAATAGACGATTTTTGTTTAAAATAAATTGTTTATATTATAAAATAAAACCCTATTTGTTAAATGTATCTAATGTTGGATGAAGGTAAGCTTTTTTCTTGACAAAGTCTAATATTATATTAAAAATACATAACTACTCTTCTTACATATTAGAAGTCAACTTCAATAGATATTAACAAAAGGTAATGTCCTTTTGATAAAGAAAAATTAAAAAGTTATTTTTTTTTCCAGATGAGTACAATTTTAAAAACACTGAAAAAAAACCAAGTTATTTAATCGGTTTTTAGCTTTTATACTAAAAAAAAGTACAAAAAATAGGTTAAAAACCAATCGGTATAAAACAAATGAATCTTTTTAATTGCCAAAACACTTCATGGATATTTGTTTTTCTTTTTACCCAAATTACTATTTTTTGTCACTATTAACCAATCTGTTGTCGGAAAAAATAATTTAAAATTATTTTTAAATTGAAAAAAAATTTGATTAAATGTGAAAATTGAAAAGTTACGATTGGGAGGGTGTTTTTTTTGAGTGATACCTGTTCGGTTTGAACAGTCTTGTTTTTTCATTTGTGACTTAGTTTAAATAGTCACGAGTTCTATATATAGGATGGCTCTTTTAAACCTGTAAATTATATGCAACTAACCTTGTAAATTATAGTTTAGGCTTATCAATTATAGTATTTTTTTTATGATATTTAGGTTATTATATTTTGAAAAATAAACATTTGCGAATCTATAAGTACCGAAGTACTGCAGTAAGAAAGAATTTGTCTTAAAAGACATAATGAGATATACTAGTTTTGATTTGTTTCCGTTATTGAATGTAAATTTAATTTTATTTATTACAAATACACAAAAAAAATATATTAATTTTTTAACATATATTTTATAAAAAAATTAAGAAAATACAATATTCACAACTATGACTCGATATAAGACCAGTATCTTAATACTCAAATTAATGAATATTTTTTTTAGACTTTTTTTAATTAAAAGGAAACAAATTATTTGAATGGTTGAACATTCTACTTGGACCAAAATCGAAAGTCGAATTTAAAATTAGAACATCGTACTTCTGCCGGGTAAATTAATTATGGCCATACTCCAGGACACCTGACATTCCTCACACCTCACAAACCAATTAATGAGAAAGCTTATGTGCACAGATTCCAACAATCTTGCCTAGAAGTTTCCTTCCTAAGAAACTTAGATCCCGTTTGAAATTGTTTTTCGGAAATAGTTTTTGGAGAATTATGAATACAATTTTTTGAAAAATTCATATGGTAGTAATTTTGAAAAAAAAATTCGAAAAAAGAGAAAAAACAGAGTTAAAAATTTGCTGTTTTTTGAAAACATAAAAAACATGTTTTTAGATTTTTCTTTTCTGTTTTTTTCGACAAAATCAAACAATGAACAAAAAAGAAACTTGTCGTCTTCCTCTAAGTGTTCTCAGTTCCTGTCGCCGTTGGCGTTGGCATCACCGTCGGATTTTTGGTCCCTCTTAGTTGTCGGCGTCGGCGTCGCGATCGTCCTTTCAGTCGTCGTCAGCTAGGGTTTTAAGTTTTGCCGCCACCGCCACTGCCACCGCCGTCGAGCTACCACTATCGCCGCTGGCCTGTCATCGTCGTCTTCCTCTGGTTATGGTTATGGTTCTTCTTCTTCTTCGTCTCTCTTCCTTTTGTCTCTCTGCCGTCGTCGAGCTACCACCATCATCGCTGGCCTGTCATCGTCGTCTTCCTCTGGTTATGGTTCTGGATCATCTTCTTCTTCATTTTCTTCTTCTTTGTCTCTCTTCCTTTTGTCTCTCCATTGTCGTCGAGCTACCACCATTGTCGCCTGCCTGTCATTGTCGTCTTCCTCTGGTTCTAGTTCGGGGTCTTTTTCTTCTTCGGCTTCTTCATCGTCGTCTTCCCCTGTCGTCTTCGTCGAGTTTGCCTGATTTGGACTTTTTCATCACTTGCGGCATCAGCACTGTCGGCGGCAGCACAGTGGTTCCGGGTTAGGGTTAGGGTTATGTTAGGTTTAGAATTTTTAAAAATAATACACTAAATACAATTTTTTTTAAAATATTACAAAACTGTTTTCTAAATTTGTTTTTACAAAACAGTTTTCAAATAATAATTTTAGAAAATACAACCAAACGGATCCTTAATTTTTCTTGCCAAATTCCTTTTTCGTTTTCTTAGTTTTTTTTAAAGAATGTTGGGTCCTTTTAGAATAAACAAATAATAAACAGTTATAAAGAGGTAAAATATATAAAGTAGCCAAAAAATACAAAATGGAGAGAGATCAAATTGGATAAAAAAGAAAGCTAATTGAGTTTGGAGTATTGGCAATATAAATAATGGCTTTGGCTATCAAGATCTAATCTTCTTAAGAGCACGACTATCCTTTATATTTATAACTTTTAAAGGAGTTTTATTAGGAATAGAATATGACTCCCCAAGAGGTATAATTGAACCATGAAATGTGTTCTCGGAGAATCAAGAAATTTTATCCTAAAAATCTACCAAGTAGCGTTCTAGTCCAACTCAACTAAGTTGGCCAGCGGGTGTCTTCCGGGTACCTGATTTGTTCGGATTAAGTGCCCGACCCACTTGGGTCGAGTGACTCATGGGTTACTCAAATGACTCGAGTGAAAAGGGTCCGTGCTTCGACAAATCATTTTCTTTAGTTACCACACCACATGTCTCCTAGCGTCCCTATAGGATTTGTACTACCATTGTCTTCATTGTTTCTGGGATAACCTTTCGATTCTCAGAGAAATCTACGAAGGTATAGTTTGTGCTATATGTTTGGCTTTGTTTAATCTGTGCTGAGCCACATAATATATGTTATGTCATTGTAATTAGATAGTCAGAGCTACATAGCGTGTGTTGTCTTCACGACCTGTGTCGTGGCAATAATACAGTCTGTGCTGTCTTCATGGTAAGTGACGTGGTAATATAATCAAGTAGTCAGGGCTACTGTCATCGTTTGTGCTATGCCTCACAGTCTGTGCTGCAAAATGCCTTCATATGTAGTCAGAGCCATGCTTCACAGTTTGTGGTATAGAATATTGTATGCCTTAGCGTACTAAATAGTTATACTAGGCGTTCGAGCTGCTGGCGGCCTCAGTGGCTCAGACCTTCATGGCTCGAGTATTCTGAATGTTGCATAATGCAAGTATCTTTTATTCACTAAGACAGATATAGGTTACTCGAATGACTCTAGTCCAAGTTACTCAAACCTTCCTTTGTTCGAGATGCTTGGACCCATCAAGCCATTCGATCACTAGGTCACTTGTGCCTCCTCGTAGAGCTGCCTAACTTTCGATCCACTTGGCATACCAAATTATTTACCTTTCGAGTTGCACAGCCACCGAACCCTTTAGCCATCCAACTATTTGATTATTGAATTGCTCGGACGACCATTTAGAGGTCTTGCGACAATTGCGTCTTCAAAAATAACATCAGATCGGATCTCTTATCGGAGCCATCCATCCGAATCATATGCATGAGCTATTGACTTGAGCCATTTACTCGAACCATATGCTTGAGTAGGTTCGGGTTTGGTTTTATTGGTAATTGATATGTATTTTATTTTAGTCATCTACAAAGACATTGAATTAATTGAATAAGACATGCAATTAAATTAAAGTAGGCCTAAATATTATTTATATATATATATATTTTATAAAATTATATATTTCTTATTTGAATTTAACAAGTAGTAAGAAAATTATATATTTATTGGATAATTAATCTAATAAAATGTGAAATATATAATATTTAAGAAAAATATGATATTAATAATTCATTCACTATTAGTCTTATAAGATTACTTATCAAATCAAATTATATATTTTATTATTATTGTTTCGATGAACCAAACATGGCCTTAAGCCCTTACCAAGCAGTTGTCATTATGTGTTTTTTTACAGTATCTAGGTTAGGAGTGAATTATTTTTTTAAGCAAAGAAATTTATAAGCAACGGTTTTAGTCCAAATCACGTGCAGAATGAAGAAGGTGAAGAAGGAGGTACTCGTAATTTTTTTTTTTTTTTGAAGGTAGTACTCTAAATCGTATACACAAACATAAATAAGCAGATCAAACCGTATTTTAATTAATTGCTATTTTGTATACCACTTTTAATTTTAGTATAAGGCCCCGTTTGGATGCAAGATTGTTAAGAGGGGATAAGACTATTCGAAAATAATCTTATATATATCTATCTATGTTTAGCAACCATTTGAATATGGTTAATAAAATTCCTCAACTAACTTAACACACCCATTGGGGAATTATTACAATATCATGAGAGGGGTGAGTTGGTTAGTCTTGACACTATTTGAAATATTTTTGTATATGAAAAAATTTAATCTCACTAAAATCATGTCAAATTAAACAACGTACTATTTATTCTTAAATTATTATACTTTTAACTAAATATCATTCGATACAAAAATTATTACACTAACAATCGAATTCTTTTGGGCACTAATAATTTGAATACACTAATTATTTTAATTAAATGAGTTTTAAGTTTATATAATATTCACTATATAAAACTTATGTTACCATATTATATGTCACTACAACATCATCAATCGTATATCATACATCGACACAAATATGATATAATAAATTTGATCTAAATACGATATATGGTACCATATAAGTTCTTACCATGTTTTTAACAATTCAATTCACTCTTATTGGAATTTGGAATTCTAAACTCACCTTAAATTGTATTAGAATTGCAAATAGTAAAAGAACATAAAATTTGCCACTTGATACTTGTGATTTTTTATAGCTACCCCTTTTCATTTTCTTTAAGAAATGGGTCTCTTCATTTTCATCTTGCAGTTTTATTGTGATTCACATTGTAAAGCATATTAAAAAATTATTTATGTTAAAAATTAAATTTATCGCAAATCATCAATTAGGTAATAGGATTATATTAACTTTAAAAATAAATTTTACGATCTACTATAAAAATTTTACTTATCAAATTATTTTTTAAAATAAACATGTTTTGATCATGTAGTAATTGATGTCCAATCAATTTTATTTTTTTGCATGTGTATGCTTCTCGATAAGGTTTATAACATTAACGGTTCAATTGTCAATACCGTAAACATTATAAGTTAAAAATAAAGCAAGATAAATTAGTCATGTTTATTAAATTCTATACAGGTGAAGTCCGAACCGGACCCTAACATACTCAAATATGAATAATCTTGAGAATGGAAAATGACATAGGAGGCATGATTGCAATGACGGGGTTATGTCGGGGTAGTTATGTCTCCCCAACTATTAAAATTTTTAATTATTGAATAATATTCAACTAATAAGTTATATTGATGTAGAACAGTTCCCTCCATTATGATACAAAAAAAACTTATTGTATAACATTTTACAAATATGTTACATTTTTTTTTATTGGGAGAAAAAGGGAGGGGGATTAAAATCGCTGATCGAGTGAAGAGCAGACTAAGATTATTGAGCTGTCAAACTTCTCAAATATGTTACATTAATAAATAGATTTAAATTTAACTTACATTAATGGAAAGTTTTAGAAAAATTTATCACGTGTTCTAGCATGGATGAATTTCGTGATAAGAAAAAATAGCGAACACTCTTTTAAAAGATGACTCAATTGGTGATTATTTTATTAGGAAAATTATCTTTTTATAATATTTTTTATATTTTTTGTGATATTTTTGAAGTAGACTTTTATTGTGTCCCATCAGTATTTAAACAGTGTGAACTTTTTTTTTTATTTTATTTTATATTATCTCTTTCGATGTACTTGAGCATTGAATTTGTGTTAAAAATAAATATAATTATTATAATTAGCTTTTTTTTAAAGTAAGAATTGACCCTTCATATTAAGGTCTGGTTTTTCAACCTAGGCATTTTACTAAAAATGTTATTAAAAAAAAAGGCTAACATGACCTGTTTGGCAAAAAAATTAATAAATTAAAATATTAAAAAATCAATCAAAATATTAATTTTTAAAATATTATACTCAAATTTTTATCATTCTTAAAATATAATAATATCATTAATTCATAATTTATTTACTATCACTATTAATTACATGTGATTATTATTTTCAATTATATGAAAGGATAAAATTATCTAATTTGAATAAAAGAAAAATTAATTTTTACCTAAACAATTAATTTAAAAAAAAGCTAATTTAAAAATTAACTTACCATACAACTTATTTTAAATCAAATTTAATTTTTTAACTTAAAAATGCAAAAAAAAAAAAAAAACTGACTTTCAAACTAATAGCTCTATCGGGGCCGAAAGGTCCTGGATCCACCCCTCCAAAATTTCGTATTTTTTGCTTGACTTTGTGCAAAAGGCTTGGTCCCTCCCACCTGCGAATTTATGATGCTTTTCAGTCTCTTTTTGTTACGGTCATTTTTACACGTTTCTGTGCACGATGACTTGTAAGCTTGTCTTAGCTTCTATGGCTGTTTCTAAAAAGCTGCTGTCACAATGGTTATGTGCTCTGTCCAATTTTTTCTGTCTTTTTGGACTAAATTGTAAAAGTTGTTTAGTGTAAGTTAAAATTATAAATTTATAAATTATAATTAAAAAAATATGATTCTAGTTTTAAAAGAAATTGAAAATATCTGTTATAATTATAAACTTATAGTTTTAAGTAGAAGTGCACAAGAGATTCGAGAAATTCAAAAATCAAATTAATTTGATTTTTATGCGTTGGGTTGGTTCAGTTTTTACAAGTAATTGGTTTGGTCCTGGTTTCAAAAAAAACAAATTGATAATATTAGTTCGGTTCCTGAATTAGTTTGAGATTAATTCGAATTAACCCGAAAATCGAATATATATACATATATATATATATATATATATATATAAATAAATAATATAATCACTAGATTACATATATAATTATTATGAAATTCACATAAAAAAATAAAAAAATTTGTACGTTTACAAATTAGAAAAAAAGTCATTAGACTAGATAATTATTATTAATTATTTAGTTATATGTCATTTATTTTTATGAAATTTTTTATTAGATATTTGTTATTTCTTTTACTAAATGTATTGTAAAATAATTATTTAAATTTTTATTTTATCTTTTTATTATAATGTATGAGTCTTAATTTTTATTTATTATTAATTTCAAAATTTTAAAACTTATATATAGTGATTTTTTTTATGTTCTCAAAGTAATTTTTAAAATTCGTAAAATCGTGGTTCCAAATTGAACCAATCCAATTTTTATTAGTTTGGTTTGGTTCTACAATATGATTGGATTAGTTTTGGATTCAAAAAATTAAAATTAATAAAAATTAATTCGGTTATAAATTTAGTACAAAATCGAACCAAATCAATTCATGTGCACTCTTAGTTTTAAGTAACAACATTGTGTTCGTGAATTTACAATCAACACAAAAAAAAAAGGGAATAAAAAAATTATTTAATTCTTTGTTGCACTATAAATTAAAAGTAAACTATATTTTTTAATAAATATTGTTTTAACCATAATATAGTTACGAAGGGATTCATATCCTCATATTACGAGGGTGTATGTTGAAAGTGAAATTATAAACTTAATGATTCATAGATGAAAAGACATTATTAGGATTATAAATATAAATTATAAATATTTATTAAAATTATAAATTTATAGTTTAAAAATAATAGAATTTATATTTATTAATTTAGAATCAAAGATTATAAATAAAAAGTTATAAATATATTTATCTGAAATTTTTTTAAAGTTAAAATTTAAATCGTAACAACTGACAAACATCCACAATTATTGTTTGAACAGTTGTGTGTGTACTTGCTTCCAGATAAGAATTTAATAAGAATTGTATCATTCATGTGACAAGGTCCAGTCTCAAACAAGATATTGAAGGTTCTTAAAAGTAATTATGAACATTAGAAACAAAAGCTCCAGAAAAAAACATGTAATAATATTAAGGTTTAGTTTGGGATAATTTTATTGCATTTGGTTTATTATTATTTTTTATTTTGTAGTTAATATTTTTAGGCTTTTTAATTCATTTAGATGAGAGAAACTAAAGAAATAAAACTTCTTGATTAAAAAGAGGAGAAAGAGCACAAAGAATCGGTTATTAACTTATTTTAGCTATTTTTTGTCTTTTCTTAACGTTTTTCGTACTGTTATCAAAATTATCTTTTTATTTTTTGATTCATTTTGATAAAAAGATTTAAAATGATTTTTTGAAAAATAAATAAAAAATATATTTGAAATATATATATAAAATAAATAAACAAGTTATTATCCAAAAACAAAGCTGCAACATCCTGTTCCACTAACTAAAAAGCTGACCTTTTTTATTTAACTAAAAAGTTGAGTTAGTTTTATCTAAACTCTTTAATTTTTTTGATCAAATTGTTTATTTTTCAAATTTCTCTAAAGAAATCTAAAAAATATACTTATTTGTATTAATACTAAAAAAATGACTGATGACAAAAAAAAATCGAATAAAAAATAGACCAAATGCACAAAAACAATGCACCGTCAGCCCTTTTAAGAATCAAAGACTTTGAATTTATTATTAACAAATAAGAACTTAGATAACAAGATAGAACTACTTGATCAATTTATACAAATATTAAAAATTTAATTTTTAAAATGAGATATTCTTAACTTTTTCTTCTGTTATCTAGAGAACCTGTTTTTCTATGTAAAAAGAAAAATAATTTCTTTTTACTAATTCAACAAAATAAATACTTTAATTTTTACTATTATTATTATTATTTTTGTTTATTTTTTTTACCTTAATAAATTGAAAAATTAACAAAATTATATTTTTAATTGAGTGTTTTAAAATTGATTAATTAATTAATATTACTAATTAATAATTATTAAATTTATTAATTAATATTACGACAAAACTATAACCAAAAGAATCACGCTACCAGCGGCGTTTGTCATAGGAAAATGCCTCACATTCCTCGGAAAACTTCGATTCGAGTATATTAAATTCGTCATCTTGGACTGCGATCCAGTTGCCGTGATTCGGTGGATATGCATTGAAGATTGCTGCGGGTTTTGTTGATCCAATAACACAATTAGAAAAGAAAAAAACTCAATGATCCACCAATCACAACCCAGAATTAAAATTGGCGTCTTTTAGGAGAAGTTCAGCTACACGTGTAGGACTGTTTATGCCTCTATTTGAAATTGTGGCTCCACTTTCTTTCGATTTCCATGAACAAATCTCCAGCCAACAAAGTAAATTGGCTAATTGCAACTGGTTCACCAAGTCAATGTTTTAAAATATTGAGCAAGTGTGATAAGTAGACATTGTCCTTGAATTTTAAATATTGGCCGTTGTTGTGTATTATATCGATCAATATGTATTTGAACTTTAAACTTTTTGTATAAGGTGAATTCGTGTGGGTGTTGAGAACGCGAATAACTAGGTTTCTTTGGTAGTTTTTTGAATTGGGTCGTTCTTGCAAAAGGGAAGAAGAGGTGAGACGATCGAGTAGGTAATGGTGAAAATTTCTTTCGATGCTTAAGTTATGGGGAGAGGAGCTCCAAGTATTGAGTTTTATAATTATTTTGACAGAGTTTCAATAAGTAAAAAGTGTCTATACCTTGAGGAATAAAGCCTTCAATTTATAGTGGATCTCACTGGACCTCATGGCAGGAGAGCCCTCTCGCCTATGCCTCTGCTTTGGTAGGAAGATGCCACTCATTTGTGGCTCTGCTTTGGTCTTTGCCACCATGACGAAGTTTTTTATCAGAGATATTTGGGCCATGCTGGCTATCATTACTGCGGGGCTATATGGACATGTTATCGTAATTAATGCTCTTAGCTCGGTGATACATCCTTCATAAATGTTGCGTAGCTTAGGCACATCACCATTAATGGTCAACACCTCAAACACACCACTTCCATTAATGTCACTGAGATCGGTCTCTCGTGCTGCGTTTCTCAGCTCGATACCGTTGTGGGCTCCGATGGCTAGGCTTGGCCTGTTTGCGGCTGGCCCAAGCTTATCTAATTGGTTCGATCCACTTTCGAGTTTGGCTCCCTTCACTTTCGATACTAATATTTACCATTATAATAATCAATAGTATCTAATATCAAATAATACATAAATTGATACATATTTAGATATTGTGATTTAGAACTTTTCTCTATTTAAAAAGAGAATCAATCCATCTTTTTCATTTGACATTTCCAAATGAAGTTTGCTCCATTTTCCAAGATCAATGGAGGGGTATCTAGTAACCTTTATTGAGCGCTTAGCTTACTTCTCCTTACCCTCTAAAACTACACAAATGCTCAAATAAGACTTTATTCATCTTGATCACTTTCTTGTCGTGGTTCCTTCTCTCTACGACCCTTTTTCTTCTTGTGTTTGGTGAAGTGTCTTTTGACATATTCTCTCATATGTTTCCTGTCCCTCCTTACTCTATTTCTGTCACACATTTTTCTCAGATGTACTTTCGTCGTCATTCAGCTACACTAACCCAACCCTTCAACTCTCTTGCCTTTCTGTTGGATTCTCTAGACTCTAATCAATTTGCACGTTGCTACGCCACTCACGATTGTCACCCATTGGTAAGATTACTTGGTTTTACTAGTGTACTCATTTCTTTTCTTTTTTTTCCTCCCATCCATATTTATTTTAGACTCAGATTCTATAAAGAAGTTTGTACTAATCCTAATTAGATTGCTGCTATTAAAACCTCAACTTAGAAGTTAGTCCCACTCCAGCTGACAAGAATTTGGTCGAATGCAAGTGTGTTTACAAAATAAAAACTCACTATGATCGCTTATTGGAAATGTATAAAGCTCGTTTAGTTGTTAAAGGGTTTTATCAGGAATATGGTGTTGATTATGAGGAAACCTTTGCTCAAGGTTGTCAAGATGACCACTGTTCACATTTTGATTTATGTGACTGTTGCCCACCAGTTGCCTCTGTTTAGTTAGATGTCAATAATGTCTTCCTTAATAGGTTTTTGTCTGAGGAAATTTATATGCGTCCCCCTCTAGGCTTCTCTCATCCTCCTGACCTTGTTTGTCTCCTTCATCGCGCTTTATATAGCCTTAAGCAATCTCTTCATACTTGGTTTACAAGGTTTCAATTTGTTGTGTTACATATTGGCTTTTGTCATAGTTCACATGACTCTACTATCTTTACTCAGCAAATTCCTACTGGGATAGTCTTTCTATTATTACATGTGGATAATATGATTATTTGTGGTTCAAACTCTACTATTATTAGTGAAGGGAAGCTCAATTTGTTCTAAGAACTTGAAATGAAATATTTGGGTTCTCTTCATTATTTTCTTGGTATCGAGCTTGCATCTTCTTCTAAGAGTTATCTTCTATCTCAAACCAAGTGTGCTAGAGATATTCTTCATTGAGCTCATTTTATTGATGACAAGGTAGTTTACACTTCTATTGAGCTAAATGCTACATTCTCTACTTTTGATGGTGTTTCTCTTAAAGATCCAACTTAGTATCATGAACTAGTTGGTTACTTAGTCTATCTCACAATGACTCATGTTGATATTGCTTATATTGTTCATGTCAGTAGTCAATTTATCTCGGCTTCTCGATCTACTAATTGAGCTGCTTTAATATGCATATTACGCTATGTTCGTAGTATTATTCTTTAGTGTTTTTTTTTTCCTCCACTTTATGTTTGATTTTATGGCTTATGTTAATGCCGATTGGACAGGAGATACTTTTGATTGCAAGTCTATTTTTGATTTGTGTTTTTCTTGGTGATTTTTTGATTTCTTGAAAAATCAAGAAATAGTCGGTGGTTGCTCGTTCTACTGTTGATGTTGAGTATCGTACTATAACCAATGCTACTGTTGAGAGTATGGTTTCGATGGCTTTTGCCAGATATGGATATCTTTCTTCCTTTTTTTACCTCTTTGTATTGTGACAATAAAAGTGCTATTCAGATTGTTCATAATTCAATTTTTTATGAGCGTACAAAGTGTAATGAGATTGATTATTGTTTTGTTTCCTAGCACCTTCAGTATGACAATATCACTTTGCCAGTTTTCAAATGAATCCGACGAATATATATAATTCAGAAGAATATGTGAGTAATTTCCCTCGCAACAATTCATAGCTAATTTCTTCACGAATACTCATACTCATACCGTTACTCTTTTTCAATTTTTATTAAGCAAACTCTCAATACTCTCAGTTATCGCATCATGGGTTTGAAGAATAATATAATAATATAATTTATTTTATTTAATGTGGATAGTTTAGTTTTTACTATATTTTGGTTGACTCTTTAGCCTTGTATTATTATGTGATTGCAATACATAACATCATTTTGATTTCTCCTAATATTCTCACAATGTGAATTACATATCATCGTCGTTCTTAATTGAGACTGATAATGCGGTCTTACACCTACGGGCAAAGAAATTTATAAGGCCAATTGGCTTTAACTTTGGATAACGTCGGCAGGTGTGTATATATATATATATATATATATATATATGTGTGTGTGTGTGTTCTCTTGATCCGTAGTTAATATAAAATTTTGTCTTAATTTTAACTAGGCTATGCTAGTGGATAGTATAATTCATTCTTAAAAAATTAATTAAAATCTACGTAAATTGTCTCAAGCATCTTGAGTAAGAATTAATTGAAGTGTATGCAAATTACCTCAAATATCTTAATTTATCAAAAAGAGACATCTTAATTTATTAAAAAATTTAATAGTGGTGTAGAATAAAATATATTAAGATTATATAAGTTGGTCTCGATTATTGAAGTTGTCTGAGAATTTGTCTCTGGAACTAAAATCTTGTGTCCCGCCTGCATAACATGAATCAGGGCTCTTTGGTTAGGAACTCTTGTCAAATCATACCTCATAACTCAAAGCAAGAAGTCTATGCAATAATTGCAGCTAGCCTGTGTGAAGATCTGACCGCAACCAACTTCAACATTTCTATCTTTTCATTTAGGTGATAACAAAGTCTGTCATTCTCGTGCCTATTCATGCTTTGTGTTCAAGATGTTGAAATTTTGCATTTAACTTGAAAAAAAAACCCTAAAGTTACAAAAATTTTAATATTATTATATTAAAAGATCATTCATTTCATATCCAAATATAATGTGAGAATGTATCTCGTATCTCTTCACATGTTATTACTTTTGACAATGCGTTTCTTTTACATTTGATTCTTTCGTTAACTAATATAAATATCAACCAGCCATTCTCATTTTCTTTCAACAAAAAAAAAAGGATAAAAAAAGATATGAAAATTTACAATAACATTTTTTAAAGAGAAATGGGTGAAATGGATACCATATGTTATAATTTTAATACAAAATTATTTTAATATTTTAAAATGTAAATTTTTAATTGTGTTTAATTATAAAATTATATTTTCTTAAATATTGTAATCGTTGCAACAATGAATGAGTTTTAATCTAATGGGTTGTAAAATATTATAAATATAATATTTAATTTTCCCTTAAACGGTAGTGAATTTTAAAATGCCATTGCCTTTCAATGGCATTGAATTTGCAGTTAATGTTTGAATTGTATATATACTAAAAATTGACACGTGTTTAAAGGTATTTTTACTATTGACATAAAATATGTATAAAATATTTTTTACCTTTGTTATATATATATATATATATATATAGCTTTGAGTTATACCAAAAAAAAATGTCTGGAAGAGAATATAGTGATTTATATATCAATATACAAAATAATTTTCACCAAAAAGATTTTCACTAGTGTGTTATTTAAGTATTATAAAAGTAGTTTTTGTTGTATTTTGTTTGGATCGATGATCAATGAAGTTGTTCTTAATAATTTTATATTTGTAAATGTACGCTTGTAAAAAAATGATCGTTAATTTTTAAAAATTAAATCGTTAACAACTTGTTGCATTGCGTTACACATTTTGGGAGAAAAATTTATTTTTAAAAATAGTACAACTTTTATGCCTCTATCAATAAGTTTTTATCATTGATATATTTTATTTTAGTATAATTATTTGTTTTAGTTAAATTATTTTAATTTATATTAAAGAATAATATTTATCCCTTTCAAATTTTTTACACTACCCTCGTACCGTGTTAAGATTTTATTCTTTGTATTTATTTTAAAATTTTAAACTATTAAGTAGGAACTTTAAATACGCAGTAAATTTTTTTTACTATTTAGTTAAATTATTAAATTTTTTGATTTTTTTCGTTGAGATAAATTTTTTTTTGATCAAAATATAAAAAATATAAAAAAAATATAAAATTATAAATAAATCAAAATAAGTTAATAAGTCAAATTTTATATTATTTATTTTTATCTTTTTATTTTTTGAC
>JAOTRH010000013.1:5366912-5388532 GCA_034768845.1 Heliamphora exappendiculata | reverse complement strand
ATATGTATTGTGTGTTAATGTATTATGTATCTATTTTTATATAGTTATTTTTTTTTTAATTGTGTAAATTTCGAATATAAATGTGACCTAATTAATAGGATGGTTATTACAGTATCAATGAAAAATAACAATAATTTTTTTATAGACATAAATCTCTATAAAAAGTGCTATTAAAAAATGATGATATTTTTAGTATAATAATAAAGAATAAAACTTAATAAAACATTATTTGAAAATTAAGAATTATCCTAATTTAGTATCCCAACTGGATAATGGTCCAAAGCTCCCAAAATTTAATGAGTCCTTACTTTCTATGTCTGACTTTGGTATCCGCCTATATGATGGTCCCTACTCCCAACTAGTCCAACGCTTTCAACTCCACAACCTATACATATAAGCACCAAACCTGAATTTTCGCAATGGGCTTCAATCGCTCCACATCTCTTCACACCGCCGCCACCGCCACCACCTTCTCATTTTCTTTCTATTTGAGAGAGAGAGAAAGAGAGAAAGAGAGAGAGAGAGAGATGGGTTGCGGGAATTTCTTCTTGACACTAATAATAACATTCGCAGTAGCTTCGTTCACATACCAAGTGATCATCTCAGTCAATGCTCCTCTCTTCAATGAAGAACCTTCTCCTTCTGGTACTTCAAGCCCATCAAAAGGGACAGGGTTGATTTGGGTGGACCCCATCATCAAGATGCCAGTGGACAGGTGGAGACCGCCAGCCAAGAAGAGGCTGTTCCACACGGCAGTGACAGCCCATGAACACGTTTATAGCGCATGGCAATGCAGGGTTATGTACTACTGGTTCAAGAAGTTCAAGGACGGTCCCAATTCTGAGATGGGTGGGTTCACAAGGGTTTTGCATTCTGGGAAGCCTGATAAGTTCATGGATGAGATTCCAACCTTTGTTGTTGACCCGCTTCCAGATGGAATGGATCAGGTATTCTCATGGGTTTCTTCCCATTCTTATATACACTTTGTTCATGTTTGATTTGTTATATTGGATTGGATTGGATTGGAATAAATATGAGTGATAAGTAATTCTTACGTTTTATATGTTTTTTTTGAAAAAATTTAAGAATTAGTTTTTTTTTTAAATATTATAAGAGTTTTAGTCATATTTTATTTATTTGACTAGTTTTAGTCTCATCATAAATTAAAATAAAATTTTATGATTGATTTACTCTTATTTATAAGATTTGATTTTCTTCTTCTATCATATTTGAAATTTAAATTTAAATAATCTAAACTCTAGCAGCTGTCTCTATATTTCTCATTTCTTACCTTAGCAGTGCTGTAGCTCTTTATACAAAATTGAAGCTCTGTCAGCCCCTCGTCGCTGTAGTCGCCCTTGCTGCTGCCACCACCCCTCGTCACCGACACAAGCCACTTCCATTGTGGCTAGATCTCACTGCCATCGCCTTTCGCTACTACCTCCACCCATACCTCTGCTGCGTTCATGTCTGTCCTTCTCCACTATCACTGCCTGCCCCTCTATCGTCACCCAAGCATCCACTAGTTTCATCTTCGTCCTTTTCACGTGCAAACAGTTTATAGAGAGAGCAAGGCGTTGTCCTCACTCATCGTCGCCCTCCATCGCAGACTTTCAACTGATACATGTATTAATTGTGTTTGTGATACAAGATCAGAAAAAAATATAAGACAGACTATCAACTGATACATCTATCAATTGTATTTGCGCTGCAGTGATTAAGAAAATACAAAGTAAACTATCAACTAATACATTTATCAGTTGTGCTTGTGATGCAGGATTGGGAAAAAATATAAAATAGACTATCAACTAATCTATCTATTAGTTGTTTTGCGCTATAGCAATGACGACGACACGTTGACAGCGATGGCGATGATGCCCCGATTGGCGACGACGGCGACAAAGGACAAAGATAACGAGGAAGCAAGGGTTGTGATGATTACCGCTCGAGATTTTGGAGAGATTTTTTGGACGAGATTTTAGAGAGATTTTTAGGGCGAGTTTTTTTATTTCTGTTTAGGAAGGGATTTAGACAATGTAATCTTTTGAAAATGTAGTTTAAGAGTATTTTCAGTAAACATTAATGTTGTGGGACTAATTTTATTATAAAAAAAAATTAAATAAGACCAATTCTTAAATTATAACTGATATTTGGATATTTGTTAAAATTTCTCTTTTTTTAATACCATGGGATAGTGAAAGGGATTTCTTATACCGTGGTATTATTTGGCTTGTTTTTTGTTAAAGTGGTATGGGATAAGAGTTAGAAGAATCATTTTTAGTCGTTGGATAAAAAAAAAGATAATCCAAAAAGAAAATAAATTATCCTAAAATGTGATATGAGATTCACATTTTTATAAAATTTTCACACGAGAGACTAATAATTCAGTTCAATCCGATGTAAACAAACATTATATAACTAACATGGTATTAGTTATTCAATAAAACTAAAACATAAGTAAAAATTATTCAGCACTGAAATATTTTAGTCAACTGATATTTAATGTACATAAAATAAAAATAACACATGATTATTAATGAATAATAATCATAAGATATGATGATTTGTTTACAAACAATATATATATATATATATGAATAAATCTTTATGTTAATAGATACCTACATATGACATTCTTAAATTATGCATATAATGCTACACTTTCATTATTTTTATTTTTCTTTCTATGTCATTTTAAATAACAAATTATTCATGAAACAAACATTATCAACCAATAATGTTTATGATTTAAATAATATAAAAATATGTAAAAATTATTTTCTTAAAAAAATAATATTAAATTGATTCATTTATATTCTACTTTACAAATTATAAGACTTTTAAAATAGAGTGAATTATAAATCAAATTTTGTGAAGTAGTCTTTTATATTTTGGAAAGTAAAATTCCTTTTCATTAGAAGTGATTTGGCCATCTGTCAAATCTAAATTTATTTTAGTAACCTTGGTGAAACCAATCTTAACTTTTGAGTTTGAACGAAAAAGTATCTCAAGATTCTCAACCATTCAACGGTCATAAAGAGATAAGAGAAAACATATTTTTGTTAGAGCCAATATTGATCATAGATTCAAGTTAAAATATATATCTCAACCATTCAAAAAAAAATGACACAAAGAACATTTTCAAAAAATTGAACTCCGTTATAATATAGACATATCGACATTGGGGTTATAATTGGTAAAACAAAACATCTTTTCTAAGGAAGAAATGTCCACATGTTAAAGTAGAGCCTTGCAGATTAATAGTAAACAGGCAGTTCTTTCCTCAATGAAGTTGAAGAAGAAACATAAATGATCAAACAAACTGAAAATGGCCTTTTTAGAAATCATCTTAAAAGTATTGGTATCTTCATCTCATGATGATATATAATGGAATATAATGCAATTATATATGATTTGATTCAACTAAATTTGATAGGCATCTAACTTAAGATCTTATTATTGTTCAATTGCAGGGTTATATAGTTCTCAATAGACCTTGGGCATTTGTACAATGGCTTCACCAAGCAGACATTAAAGAAGAGTAAGGGAAACCTTATCTCTTATTTTTGGCTCAATGTGCTATTCTGATTTTTGTTGTTCGTTAGTTACTGCAATTCTGGAATTTTGTGTAGCTACATATTGATGGCTGAACCAGATCATATTATAATAAAGCCGATTCCAAACTCAGCTCTTGATGACCTAGGAGCTGCATTCCATTTCCTTTACATCGACCCTAAAAAGCACGAGGCTCTTCTCCGCAAGTTTTTTCCCGAGGAGAAGGGGCCAATAACCAACATTGATCCAATTGGAAGTTCTCCTTGCATTATTGGAAAGGTACATTTATCTTTACGATGCTTGCTATAATAAGGGTGTTAGTTATATTTTGATTTCTCTCTTTATAATTTGCTCTGCCATGGTGTTAGGAATCTCTTAAAAAGATAGCTCCCACTTGGATGAATGTTTCCTTAGCTATGAAGGAAGATCCTGAAGCAGATAAAGTTTTTGGCTGGGTCCTTGAAATGCAAGCTTTTTTCTTGTCACTTTTTTTTTCCTGCTAAAATGATGTATAACAATATATCGAAATGGAACCGAAGGGGTGCCACCTGTATACATCAAACCTAAGCAAAAACTAGACAAAAGCGCAAAACCTTTACATCAAGACGATTCAAAGAGCTCAACAAAATCATAAAACTAGTTCAAATGAGGTTCAATTCCGCATCGAAAACTAACTATACAAGATTTCTAGGATTTTACTCTATGGAATGGCAGAACCAAGAAAAGTACTCTCGGTGCCTTCAAATGACATCCTATTATGTTCCCTCCAAATAGTCCACAACAATACCAAAGATCCCAAATACCAATGCCTTAAGCCCTGGGAAAACCCATGCTGCCTTTGAAAAATAGATAAATAGAAACCAAACCTCTCTAGATGCGAAACAGTTAATGAAAAGGTGGTCCATAGATTCACCATCTCTTCCAGGGAAAGGAGGTATCTCTATCACCCGTCAAAGCTTCACAATAGGGCTTCACTTCAAACTCACCCAACTTCGAGTCTCTGACTTCCACCATAACCAGTCGTGCTCATCCTCCTCCAACCCAGGTATACCATAAAGCAACACAAGAAAGGACATCAAATCCCTACCGCTCAATCATTCAAATCCCACGAAACTATCCCCATTATTTCTCAAATTAGTTGTTGGCCGTGAAACCTATATCTAATGGAATTCTAATAAGTGCTTGGAATGCTACAACTAACCTCTCCTCTCCACACTAGAGATGATTACATAACCGAACTCTTCGACCTATTGCCCACATCGAACCGAGCTGGTACTCTTATCATCTCCTTATGATCCCCTTCCAAAAGCTTACTACATAAGGCTCCTTAGTAAATGCAGTCGTCTTATCTATCCCACCAACTCCCATATTTCACCTTATCAGGCTCTTCCAATATCTTTTCTGCTTGCAAGTATACCTCTATAGTCACTTGCTTAAAAGCATCTTGATAAAACATACTTAACTTATTGATCTTCAACCCTCCATCTCTGATAGGAGCACAAACTAAATTCCAATCCATCCAATAGTACTTGAACTCATCACCAACCCCCCAAAAGGAAACTATTTTCAGCTTTTCTAACTTTTCGGCCACAAAGGTAAGATTACTGAACACAGACATAAAATAGCAGTCATGCTCGAGAAAGTGCTACTCTTATTGTAAGCTTACCACGTTTAGAAAGGTAGCGCTTCATTCACCCCATCCATCGCCTTTGGAATTTTTTGTAGTCGAATCCCACACATGCTTAGATTTGAAAAATGGGCCCAGAAGAAGCCCCAAATAAGAAATGGGAAGAGACTGCCTTTAATCCCAAGATAGAGAGGCAAGAGCATCAATACTTGGGACATCACGGGCTAGATATAAATCAGATTTCTCAACATCTACTTTCAGACTAGAAACAACTAGAAAATAGAGGAGGATACACAGAAGATAACCCAACTGGGAGGGGATAGGCAGATAACATAGAAAAAATGATTGTCATTGACATACACAAAATATGACATCGGGATAGGAGTTCCATCCATGCTCCCCACTTCAAACACCTACAAATAGTCTCCCAAAACGGCCTTACCGAATCACCTTGTTTAAAACCTCTATCATCAAGATGAATAGTAAAGGGCATATATAACAGGTAACCCTGATGCTACCCGCAAGCCACCTGAAAAAAGAGAGCTAGAAAGTCAGTCAATTGACCAATATCAGGAACATGTGGAAATTGAAAATTGATATACTTCCACTTTACACCAAACCCCATCCTCTCCATCCCATAATTTAGAAAAGCCCAATCAGCATGATTGTAGGGCCTCTCAATATTAAGCTTGCAAATCAATCACGAGATTCCGCTCTTAAGCCTTGAGGCTGACCTTCAATAGCCACTAACACTGCATTAAGAACCTACTCCCTCCACAAAGGCACTTTGGGAATTGACATGACAATTGACGACACCTCTTTTAAGCAGTCCCATTCACACCTTAGCCAAAAAGTTATAAATCCCTCCTACCAAGTTGTCGGGTCAAAACTCTCCCCCCTTAGAAGTCAGAACTCTCTCCTTGTCAACCCAATATGCTACTGAAAATATTCTTAGTTTTAATTTTTACTCATTTTTATTATTATTATGCAGGTATGGTTATGCCGTTGCATCTGCTCTCCATGATGTGGGTAACATCTTGCACAAGAATTTCATGGTTCAGGTTGGACTACTTCAGTAAATTGTTTTTCATTTTTGTTTTAGTATGTTCTCCAAAAGGAGTTACGTCATCATGCAAGTCAATCATTTTATCCTGTAATCTTTAAGTATATGTTATTGCATAGAACAGAGAACTTTAAAGATTTTTTTCCAAGATGTGACTATAGTTTGTAAGGATGATGTAGATGTAAGGATTAGCATCTTGACCGAGTTATTGAATATTTACGAGATCACCAACTCTTTATTAGGTGGCGGATTTTTCCAAATAACTGTGCTGTGAACTGGTTTCATGCTCATGTAGTAATACACAATAAATAGCAGTAGGACGGGTAACATTTGCTGTCGCTTTTTGCTCGTCAGTTCGTTACCTCTTCCCCCCAGATCTACTAATTATATTCTATCTTGAGATTGTCTCTGGCCATTTTTCAGATCAATAACATTTGTTCATTGGAAGTGGTATCTTTGCTGATTTCTTTTATCTTCACATTTTCCCAATACCTTGGTATTTTTTGTCATTGCCAGCACCCCTAAAGTTCCCACATCCCGATTGGATCTTTGAGGAGGATGAGAAAATCAATCTTCTTCTGGTTTAGCTTTCAGTAATTGTTGGATGCCACCTCAAATATCCAGTTACTTGACCACATTTTGTTTGTCTCACAGGCTACTAGTTTGGAACGATTTCTGGTTTCTAGTTTTGTGTTGTGTTGAGTATACCAACTCTTCTGATCTTTGGATTTTTCACAAGGCTGTGTAACTTCTGAAAAACATTGATTGCTGGAACTAGTGCTTGCCTCTTCTAGAACTTCACTTACAATTGCTTTCTTGTGATGCATATCAGCCTCCCTGGGACACGGAAGTGGGCAACACTTACATAATTCATTACACTTATGCGTGCGACTATGATCTTGAGGTACTCTTTTAACAAGTCCTTTTTATGATAAAGATTCAAAGTTGTAAAATTAATTTGGTGAGAAAGATATGATCGTAATCATTGCCATGAAGTTCATTTTTGGTTTACCAAACTACAGAGTTGACGAACCTGTCATGTCATATTTTTCTTGCCTTACGTGCTAAATTTTTCATTTCAACATTCAGGGTAAGCGGACGTATGGAAAGCTTGGAGAGTGGACATTTGACAAAAAATCTTACCTTAACATCTGGCCTCCAAGAAACCTCCCGCTGCCTCCGCCAGGCGTCCCAGAGAGCGTGGCATGCCCCAATCACCTTCTAGTCCTAACATTTTACTGCAAATTGGTTTCCACATATAAAAGCGGTGTTTGGTTCAATTACTGAAGTGCTTGCTTTTTTATATTATTTTCAACATCATTTTTTTCTTCTTTCAAGTTCATAATTTTAGCTACTCCAAATTTTATGGAATCTACCTGTAGCACTTTGATATAAATATGTTACTGACACTTATCCACCGAACAAGAAGTGCACCAGCATCAATCAAAATTCTTATTACCTAGATCTCCCAATCGCTTTCAAATGCGGAGAAAAAATAAGAAGAGAAAAAGGCAACGGTGCTCATGATTAATTGTGAGGACCAAGAAGACATGCGATACAATTAAATTAACTAATGTTGTATGAGAAAGCTCCATATCCAGTTTATTTCTCCGGCTGCAGCAGTTAAGCAAAATAATGATTCGCTTCCATCCTTTACTGTCAATTGATTGAAGTTTATAAGAAATTTTTACATGGCAGGTTACTCTTGTGAAAATGGTGAATGAAGCTACATCAAACCTTCCTAATTGGGGGTCTTAAAGAAAAGATTGGGTAGAAGCTGCTATAGACGCAGTGCTGCAGTTGGGGGATGCTGAAGATACAAGGCGTTCGTTGTGTTTACACAGATGGTGCACGCCAAAGGTTTTTTTTTTTTTTTTGGAAGGCACGCTAAAGGTTCAATATATGTCTTTTTGCTTTTCCATTGCATACAAACCTTATTGGGGGTGGGGGGCTGGAATCCTTAATCAACCCTATAAGAAATGAACTCTCACACTCTCTGATGTCTTTTTAGCTTTATAGACAGCCTTTCTATATTTGAAGATCATACTTAGAGGTGTGTGTTCCCTTTTGCATTGTGTAGGTCATGGAGCAAAATCCATGAGCCCAAACAATCTTGAATGTTCATTTGTTGAAAACAATTCGCAGTACCATGAGTTGATTAGGTGATTTTGAATGCCAGTAGAACCTATGAGAGTTCTATTTAAAGTTTATGTATGCTTTCTGCCCTTAGTGCATGCCGGAAAACTGAATGCTGAATTATGGACCTGAGCATATAATAATCTTGGAAAATCCCTGTGTATTTAAGTTGGAATAGTAAAACTTGATGAAAAAACTTAGTTACATGATATCGTTAAATCTATTAAACCGGTTGTTTAAAGACTTTATATACAGTTGGTTAGTAGAAAGAGACAGCATAATTGAAATGATTTGAATTTTGAGCAGTAGACATAATCTGCTGTTTATATTACAGGTGAAGTATAAGTTACAAGTCATGATCAATAATTACCTATTAGTTCAAATGTTGGGGAAAGTATGAGCCAATCCCCCAATCTTATTTTTGTTGCACAACGGTGAACTGTCAGCCCATATTTTGAACACACCACCAGTGATGACTTCAAAAATCTTAAGATTGCTCTGAATTAAAATCTGCCAAGATGACTCAGTTCCAAGATATAAAATTTCCTATATTAAGCCTTGGGAAATCTGAACTTGCTCAATATTTGATTAAAAAATCTTGTGTGTAGCCCATTCAAAGCAGATAGGCATACTCTATTAATTTCCTCAAAACTGATTCCTCCTAAAGAACGTAAAATATATTCAATAAGAACATTAATTTGAACTATAGCCAAAAAACTCTTGTAACATTGAATCACCAAGTAGTTGCTAAACCATTTTCTCCAAGCTATCAATGATAAATTACCAGGAAAATAAAGCCCGACCCCATATAACTCCTTATAGCTTCTGTGAGGTGAAGTCTTCACAACTTTGCAAATTATTTAAAGCAGAGCAGCTTTAAGCTAACTGACACAAGTTATATTACCACTAGGACAAAAAGGATGATACTCAATGGTTATAGCAACGGATGATGATGTCATGTGCTAATAGTCTATAGCCTAGATCACCAATATCGTAAATGTGTGTGTGTGTGTGTGTGAGAGAGAGAGAGAAAGAGAGAGAGAGAGAGAGATTTTGCAGGAATAAACTGAAATGAAATGAAACAGAAACGGGAATACAAAAAAACCTACTCAATGGACTTGAAGCCTGAACAATTGGTAGTTACACAAAAAAAAAAAGCCTGCTTGTCTAAATTTTTGCAAGATGTGTTCCTTTATAAATCAAAATTAGAGTAAGCGTTAGGTGTAAATTAGACATAAAACGTGGCAATTACCTTAACTAGTAAAATCACTTGGTATGTGTATCAAACAAGGGCTCAAAAACTAACTTCATCTGGGTTGAGTAAGCTCATTGGCAAGCTGAGGTTAACCCATCTACAGCCAAGCTTGGCACTAGACTTGGTTAAATAATTGAAAAATACATTACGACTAGGATTTTTTTTTTTTAAAACTAGGAGCCATAGCACTCTGGTTGATAACCAATGATCTGTAACAGTTGTCTAATTAAGGGGTCACATTTCATGAAAGTCTTTATAGAACAGTTGTTAATTGATACCACAATGTGCAAAAAGGAAGTGTAGTTTGAAATTGTGTTGTAGCATGATGACTGAAGTGAGAACATGAGCATTGGCCTGGGTTGCATGGAGTTTTTGAAAACACCTGTATAGAAGTATGCTGTATACAATACTGTAAAATGCTGTAGACTTGGTATAGACTAACGAAGTCCCAGGATTTCTTCTAAAAGTTTTGAGTTTCCCATTTCCAGATTGGCTGCATTCACAACTAATGGTAAGATTTGTTGTTAAAGTTACATTTGTGAACATCTGTTCTTCTACGTTTTCTAGTCATTTTTGCAATGTTTATTTTTTTGAAACTTTTTTTCATGAACCGGCAATGAAATTTGTTGCTTCTGGTTGCGTGATGTTGATTAAATTGGGGTTTTCCTATTGACCATCTTGACAGATTCTAATTCATGTAGCTTTTGCCCGTGCGCTTTGGTCTTACTATTTTGCTCACAGTTTCCTGTTTGTGATACACTCCAGCCTCCCTGGATAGAGGTGGAGAACAAGTTCATCATTCATTACACTTACGGATACTATTAAGATATGACTTTAGGAACGAGTTTATTAAGCTATGACTTGACTAAACATCAACACCTCATGTTCTTTAAACCCAGCCTACCCAGGGTAAGTTGATCTATGGAAAGATTGGAGAATAGAGATTTGACAAAAGATCGTATGGTGCTGTATAGCCTCCAACTTCAGAAAACCTTCTGCTTCCTCCACTGGTGTCCCAGAAAGCGTGGTATGTTTTTTCATCACATTCTACTCCTAGCATTGCAAGGTAAGGCTGCGTACTATTGACCATTTGTGATCCGTCCCTTTCTCCGGACCCCACATACGCGGAAGTTTCGTATACCAAGCTGCCCTTTTTATTCTACTTGTAACATTTTGCTTCATAATTGGGTCACTCAAAGATCAATATGCTTGATTCAATAATACAAAAGCTAAACTTTAATTCCATATACTTTTCTTTTTTTTTTGTTATTTGAATAGAGATTTGGTTTTGGTCTGCAATTTGAGAACATTTTTTGGTACTTATGTCAATTTTGAATGTAGAAATAAATTTAAAAAAAGGAAGTTCTAGGGACTCATCAGAGCATTCATATTACCATTTAGATACAAACATAGCCATAACCAAAACAAATTCGAACTTTAACATTCTATACACATTCTATACCTGATGGAGAGACATGCCAAGTTGTTTACTTTCAATCTCTAGTTATGTTACCGGACTTGGGTCTGGTTGTATATCTACAGGTCAGACGCATCAAGCTCCAAATTTTAGAATATGCGGCCTCGGAAAAAAAGAATCCAAAACTTACATAGGGGAATGGGAATAAATTTGGAAAGAAAAAAAATTCTTATGTAGGGACATAAAATATATCCACGATGTGTCGTATTATATTCAATTATTTTATTAACATTAATATATTGGTAATGCTTTTACTCCAATTATTTAGTTTTCCTCAAAAGAAAAATAAAAGGAAAAAATTTAGAAGTATCCTTTTCCAAACAGCTGAACCAGATCCATATCACGCACCTCTTGTCGGCATGGATACTTGAGCAAAACTGAAGAATCCGAGTAGCATAGGTCTCTAGACTCTAGTACATTCAAAGGTAATTAAAAAAAAAAAACTCACAGATGAGTAACTTCCTGCCAAAATATCAATATTTTAGTCGAACCAACATGGAGATAGAATCTAGTGTTGTTATCATTTCTTGTAAAATATAGTCAAGTGGTTTGGGTTATGTGTACTCGTAGTCTTCTTTCTTTCTTTCTTTCTTTCTTCCTACCATAATTGCTCTAATTTGCTTATCTGATTGTGAAAACGAAAGCAAAATGATGATGCACCTCCATCCTTCAGTCTTATTTGATTGGGCAATTTCTGATATTGCAGGTTACTCTGACTCAAATGGTGAATTAAGCCACCAAAAGCATTCCTATCTGGGATCTTGAAGAGGTACATTGGATAGAAGCTGCTTTACACAAGATCAGAGGATGGTGAATTCATACTTCTATATGGGTTTGGTGCTATGGAAAATTTGAATGCTCAAACCGCCAGGATGCATAACTATGGGGAATATACAAAGACATAACCATAATTTTTGTTAGAGGATGAAGAAGATCATCATTGAGACCGAATCCCAAGAGGTGAGAGTATTCACAGAAGGTTGTCCTCCCAACTTCCAGAGACATGATCCAGTTGAAGAAGCAAAATCCCTAATGCAATGTTGTGAGAGTTCAATTCAGTATGTCTTTCAACAAGCCAATCAGAGTACATACCATGAGGCACATCTGGGTGCTTAAGAAAAGGATGAGCTAGTCCATTGTGAAAGTCCACCACCCTCAGTTCGGCACTTTCTGTTTGAGGATACTATGAGGTCTAGTTTCCTAAGGGATTAATTCCCTTTGTTTCTTTCTTGTTGCTTTATTTCTGATGTACCTAAAAACAAAAACAAAAACAAAAAAGAAAAAAATAGTCACTTATTTTTTTATTTATTTTGTGTATTTTGTGCTTTTGGAACACATCAAGCACTTAGGTAGGAAGCTTGAAAGTTGCTCACCAGGTTTTGTTTAGTTTGCATTGGTTTTTCGTTTCTCTTTTTTTTTTCTTTTTGTTGTGATATAACCCCAATAGAGTGCAGAAATGCATCTTTACAATTCTGCAGAAACAGATGACAGGGTTGCATCTGCCATGATCATTGTCATTCTTGGATTCCTTTTACTAAAGAGAACACAATATTCTGCTATGTTTTCGTTCTTGTATAATTCGCATGGTTTTTTTCAAATAACTGGCTGTTGATTTCTTTACACAAAAATCCCCCTTTTCTCAAAGCTTCAGATGGTTAGTAAGTGATCGATAATCCGTGATCAGCCATAACAAGTACTTCAATCTGGGGAGACCTCTCACTTTCCAAGGTTTCCTCCCATTCAGCTGTACGAGTGTTCTATTTTTCTAGGGTTTTCTGTATTGTTTTGTCCGTATAGTATCATATGATCTGTATATTGTATCTGGATCCATGCTTCATACCTCAGAATTCATCTCCTGACAAACAATAATAGTACTTAGCAAGTGGTTGAAAGTGTTACCTGAATATAATAAGTTGTCCGTCATTGCCACCACGCCATCTGCAACCATTCCTCAGCAGCAGGTCTTGACACTCCAAAATACTACTCCAAGTATAGGATACTGAGGGGGAAGTTGAGGAGCATCAAAGGTTGCTTGTTACACAAATCTTTTTCCTGCAAAACACAAGCATCCCATAGTAATCCTGATTCTGAATAAGCCTTTGACACTTCCATTGCCTGCATTACTCGTACCATAGTCGCTTTCTGCAAGGAGATTCCAAAACCTTAATCTTTTCTAACTTTGATTGATGCTCTTGTGGTTGGTTTTACCAGCCTGGTCGTGAAAGTAGCAAGAATCCCAACAAAGCCAAGATTTCAAAACAGCAGTTCAAACTATGATTTTCTGGATGATAACCACATGATGAGATAATAACAACAGATCTGAGAAAAGTACTCAATAAAGCTCATTTTAGTTAAACTTCAAGCCAACTTATTTTAGTTCATTTTGGTGGGGGGAGAGAATGCCAGTGGCGTGTCCTCTTGATGGTGGTAAAAAAACTTGTAAGCGCTTGATCATCTCGTCAAGCTTCATTAACTTTTCCATATTTCCAGACTGCAGCAAAAACCTCTCCAGCATTCGAAACACCGACTCACTCATATGCCTCCCTCTCTCCAGCATTTGTTTGGAGCACTCAAAAGCTTCTTGCACCCTCCCGTGCGAGCACAACGTTGTCACCAGCAGATCCAATGCATGACCATGGGGACAATTGCCTCTCTCTAATAGGTAACCCCACAAATTCAACCCCAAATCAGGCTGGCGATTCTCACAAAAGAATTTCATCAACATCACCACTGTACGCGTCTTGGGCACAAAATTCTTCTTGGTCATCTTGTCATAGAGTTCAGAAACACAATCCAAATTCCTTGACTTCATTAATCCGAAGAACATAGTGTGATATGTGAAACTGTCATGTCCGATGCCTTTCACTTCCATCTCATCCATTAAGACAGCTGCAGATTTCACGTCTCTGGATCTGACAAGAGAACTCAGCAAAGCATTATAAACCCCAACATCAGGTCTTAAGTTTCTCAGAGGAATTTCATCGAACAACTCTCTTGCCTTGGTTATGTTTCGAGCAACCCCTGCTCCATGAATCAAAGTAGTTATTGTTTCTACTGTAGGCAAGCAATTTACACGTTCCATTTCGTTAAGGAGTCTCAAACCATCACCGAAACACCCTTTCTTGCAGTAAGCATCAATTCTGATACTGTAAGTTACATTATTAGGCTTAAAGCCTCTTCGAACCATCTCATGGTAGAAAAGTTCTACAGCAGTAACATCACCTGATTCTTTGAACCCCAATAGCAAAATGTTCATGGTTTTGGTGTTGGGAGAAAATCGAGGGTGCATTTTGTTGAACACGGATCTTGCCTCCTTCATCTGCCTCTGAGTGCAAAATGCTCTCAGTAGTACATTGAACTCATCAATGCCGAATGTCCTACCGACTAATACATTTTTCTCCATCCTCTCAAATGCTTCAAGGGTATCCTCGTAGGATTGGAACTTAGCGATTCTCGATAACATAATGCTCATGGATTTAAGGGTTAACAAGGATGGGTGTGTTCGTTGGATTTCCTCCATCAATTCCCAAGCTTTACCAAAATAGCGCATTCGTGCGAGGATATGAAGCGTCTTCTCAAAAGCATCTGAAGTTGGGCGGAAGTGAGATTGCCGAAGGGAGAATTTGAAGAATTCGAAGGCTTTAAGGCCGTTTGAGTGGGATGCAAAGAGGCGACCAAGAACATTTTCCACGAGCGGAGTTGAGAGAATAGACGGCGGGACATGTTGCTGAAGAGTGGGGTGAAGAGGGCGATTCGGAAACGGATGGTCATTAACGATTTTGATGATTCTCTCAATTTCAATTTCTTTTTCTGAAGAAGAAAGAGGATGAAAAGTTGATTCAAGAGCAGAGAAGCGAAAAAATGCGGGATTTCGAGAAAAGATTTGAGTGGATCTACTCGGTTTGATCCAACGAAGCATGACCACTTACTTCAGAACAAGAGGCAACGCTTTTGAATTCCCATCCATGGATGATGCTCTGAAACCTTAGAGCTAGGGCAAATGGAAACCGTCCAAAAACAATTAAGTCTACTTACACAGATGTGAAATACCGATCCAGCCACAGATGCTTACGTGGACATCCAACTCACCACGTTGAGTGTGCTGCTTTTCTCGATTTGCTTCTCGACATTTTCGTTCTGTGTCTGTTCATCTCTTGCTCGATTTTCACCAACTCCTCCGGAAGAGGAACCGTAACGAGCTCTCCGACCATCAAAAATCCACCAAGGATCGTCACGTCTTCAAGGGTGATCGTTGCTTCTCCCCATGAAAACACAAGTGTGTTAGTGTATGAAAACACAAGTGTGTTAGTGTCGGGACACCAGAACTCCGATAACCCAAGCACCAAATCGGGTTTTCAGCGGACTTCGTAGATTGAACTGGTGATAACATCGCAGGTGCCAGTTTGGTTCCAAATTGTGCCGTATTTTTCTGCTAGGATGTCAACCCATTCTCGCCATCGTCTTTAAGGACAACACCAACCTTTGAAGAGAACCTTTGAGGGACAGTGTTGAAGATTGCGAGGGAAGAATTCGGGCAGGAGAGGGGAGTTCGGAATCCAAACAACTTGGTCGACATGCTCTGCGCATGGTTTGAGGAATCTAGCAATTCTCACCTTGGATTCCCTGTCTTTCAGAGAAACCACTTTCTTGTTTCTTTCTTCGTCGATTAGACTTCGTTGTTTTTTATTTTTTTCCATTGATGGAGCTCCGTGGTGAAACTGAACACTGAACAGAGTGTACAGAGAGAACGAAAGAGAGAACACCAAATCGGGGTTGCTTATCTCCTTTAATTTTTTAGTTTTTACAGTGAAATGAAGCTTCTTGGTGGGCCCTCAACCAAGCACTAAGAAAATGAATTGTGTTTTAAAAGAATGCACAAACAGAGGCCATTTAAGTAAAAATAATGCATTACAACTCACAAAACAGGGGAAAACTAATCTTCTTGTGAACAGTTTGCAGAAGTCACCAAATAGAAGAAAACTTATAATAGTAGATTATTTCTAGGCATATCGAGTGGACAATGCATAAATTGAAACAGTTGCAGGACCTTCTTAATTATCTTATCAACTTCGTCAATGTATACTAGCCCTTGCTGAGCGGCTTCCACATTGAAATCAGCAACCTGAAGGCCCATAAGAAGAATCATACAATATTTTACATATTAAAATTAGTCATTTACACACTGTTTTATTTGATGAACCTGACTACTTTCAACATTCAATGGATCATACTTTTATTTTTTCCCACCTTGAGCTTTAATAACCTGCTATCTGACATGGCCCCTTCCAAACAATATGATGATAAGCTGTACAAATTTGTTGTGGCCATGGTAGTGTTATTCTCTAATTCTTCATTCTTGACCCTTGTATGTATTAGTAACATTCTAGAATTTGCATCGCTCATCTACAAGTTCTGTAGTATGGTCCTAGTTAATTTCTTTTTCTATATCTTTATGTGATCAGAATTCTAATAAACTTACATATACTGTATTACAGAATTTATATATAAGTGTTTGATTAGAAACTAGTCATCCAATAAGTAAAATTTTTAGAAATTATATATTTAGAAAATTAATTTTTAAAATATTGTGAAATTCATACAAATTGGAGCCATCGTACCTTTCAAAACTATGTGTCTCAACTCTTGATGTATGTTATGCTAATAAAAAAAGAAATGCCACTGACAAAGAGAGTGCCGACAAGAGAGAAAATTATAACGACATACTAAGAGCGCTGACAACAGAACAATAGAGGAAATGCTCGTAAAAAGTTGAGCAAAAATGATTCTGCAACTATGCTTCGGTCTTCCTACGAAGAAAGAGGAGTGAGAGAGCAGGGAAAAAAATAGGTAGAGAAGTGAGAGAACAAGAAAAAAAATAGAAGGTGAAGTGAGTGAGCAAAAAAAAAAAAAGAGAGAAAACTAACAAATGAAACTTATTGAAGAAGTTTTCTGCCACTTCTCACCTTAATATATATGCTTTGTTTGTGTAGTTTTTAAAATGCCAAATCTAACTAAATTACTTAATTGGGGAGCCCACACGATGAGTTAGATGTCCATATAGGCATTTGTGGCTGAATCGATATTTCACATTTGTATAAGTAGACTTGTTGGTCCAAAAAACGATGGACAGTTGTGCATTTGCAAAGCGAAAAATGCCGTCGTAAAAATTCACGTTGTCAGACGTCTACAGTTCGTAAAAAAGCATGAGAGCCGAGTTATTAAAAAAAAGTTAATTTTTTTATATTTTTAAAAAAATTATTTTTTGAAAAAAAGAAAGTCTATATTCAACTTAAATACTATATTTTTTTTAAAGTAAAAATAATTATAATAACTTCAATTAAAAAGTTAACTCTTATACAAATTTAAAAAATGTTAATATTCTAAATATTATAATTTAAAAACAATAAGTAAAAATATTAAATATTTTTTTATAAAAAATATATAAAAAATTTACTATAAAAAATGATCTCAACAATCTATCTTTTTTTTTCTATTTTTTTAAAAAATTAAATCTTATAAAAACTAAGTCTTTATATATTTATATAACAAAATAGAGTAATTATTAATTACTTTTAGAATATCATATGTTAATTCCACGTGATATTCTCATTAAATATTATAACGATAAATTTTACGATAAAAATATGATAACTCATCTTTGTTTGATAGTTAAGAAACAAGATGTGACTCGTAAAAAATAAATTGTAAATATTTATTGACCAAAAATACCATGTGATATCACATATATAGTACTCTAAGAGTACTTAATAATTTGCTAACAAAATAAAATAACTTAATATAATATTTAAATAAGTGTTAAAAATTTAATTGTTAAAATTAAACAATCTTGACATTGTTTTTTATTCTCTCTCTCTCTTCTCTCTTATATTCTCTGAAGTAAAAAAAAATCATTAATATCTCCTCATACAAATCCAACAAAACAAAAAAAATAACTTTTACTTAATATTATTTATTTTTCTTACTAAATTTTTTTACCTCAATACATTTACAAACCAACAAAGTCCTATATTTTATTGGCTGCCTTAAATTATTCAATTTACTAATTATTGAATTATTACTTATATATTATTTTTCAATTATTAAAATTAAATAATTAAGTACTTATAATCACGAATCATGCCTAGTACCTAGTTCCAAACAAAAGTTCAAGTAAGATAGCATCTACCGTCTTAAAAAGTTTTGAATTGGCAGTGTTGGGTCTGTCATGAGTTTAAGATGGGCATTTTGACTATTAAATTCATTTATTTTATTATTCATAATATGTAAATAATTTATATAAAACACTAAATTAAACTAATAATGTTAAACCCTTGTACAAATTGTACTTATTTTTATAAAAATAAATGGTTAATAAAGAGAACTATTTATTTTTTTAAAAATAAATATAATTTATTTATATACTTGACGATATTTAATTACCTTAATTTTTACACATATATAGCCGACGCTAAAAATAATAAAATAACCAATTCAATCATCAAAATAAGACCATCTTAGACCAATAATTAGTCCAACAACACCAGCCCAATCCCCAAGGGTATTAGTGAGAAGCTGCTTTCTGTTAAAAATGCCAAATGCTACTACTGTACACATGGTTTTGTACCATAAAACTATGCATGAACGCAGTTTTACTTTTTAATTTTATTAGTTTTGTTAATTATCATTTTAGTTTTATTATTTTGGTTCAATCTAATTGCGAGTTTTTTTGGTATTTTTGTTACTAATTATTGAGTTTCAATTTAAAACGTGTTACAAATCTTTTTCAAGCAATTGCTACATTGGTACCAAAGAGATAAGGAAGCCTAGGAATTTGAGGCTTTCTGAAATTAGAGAATTTTCTCACTCACAGTTAGATTTCACATCCGCCACCCGGTAGCTCTTTGAATGAAATCACTATTTCATGGAAGGGCAATCAATTATGGTCTACGAAGGCAAGAAATCTGCAAACAATCTGTTATTATGTGGCTTTGGATTAAAAAATCATCGAGAGTTGCCTTCGGTTGTTAGCATGTTAAAATTAGACAATTAAAAGAATTGCTCGAAAACTTGACGAACAAACGAAATAGACTATAGGAAAGTGAGTGGTTTGTTTAGCTAGCTGGTTAGAACAAAGGACAGAAAATTCTTGTGTCAATGGTTCGAATCCACATATGAGCGGGTGAAAGGTCCAAAGGACATGTAGCCAGGAGCAAGCCAAATTTTGAAATCAAATTGAAAGAGTAAGCCAAAAAATATGAGCACTCCTTCACTATGCGGCTTTTTCCTTATCCTTCTAGAGGCAGATTTTCTAAAGAAAAAAGCAGTGAATCACTCAGATGGATTATCGCGTCAAATGGTACGGAATGGGGGTTGGGACTCAAAATGTCCTCTTGCTACAAGGCATGAAGTTCTCCCACTCCATCTCTATCTCTATCTCTATTTTATCTTCCTTTGCGAAGCCAAAGAATAGAAATTATTAGCCAAGACAAATGAAGAAACTTGGGACCCAAAAAGGATTGATATTGTCATGAAAAATGAGTTTTACATTGAAGGAATACAAAGGAGCTCACCAGCATTTGCTTAATTTAGATAACGCCTGCAATTCTTGGAACTACAGAAACATGGAATCTTTTCACCTTCATCCTCGTGGTTAAAATGGTAGTCATAAGTAATCTCTTCTCCAGGGTATATGTCTCTCTCTGCAAAGAAGACAACCTGCACCCAGAGAAACCAATTAGTATTTCGAGGAGTTTCGAACGACCTTCCCTCGAATCTGTAAGATTTCAGCTACTAAACTACGGAAATGTTTGAATGCAACTACATACAATCCTACCATTTAAATAGCATATTCTGGGCATTAATCGTTATTCTCCCACAGTACATGTAGTACTTCCAACATAGCAAATTATATATTCCCAGGGGTTTTCTGATATTTTATCCAAAATTACCAAGGGTAATATTGTCCTCTGTGAGAGAGCTGGTTCCTAATTGGAAAAAGGGAAAATGAATTTAAACACTGTGATTTGGTTTGGGGCACATCACCCAATATTATTTAGGGAAACAAAAAACAATCATTACAAACTGTGTTTGTTGGACTAAACTACGACTAATATAGATTTCATGCAGATTGAGAATATTGTAACACAAACCCCTAATTTGAGAGTGAAAATGATAAAAGTTCAAGTCAAAAGTCAAATATTATTGCAAAAATCAAAGATAGCCTTGTCATGTCCATCTCACTTTTCAAAAAACCAAACTAAAATTGAAAATCCTAACCAATCTGAAAACCCTATTCCTTCCACTGCCACTGCTGCCGTCCAATCCCCGCCACTGCCACCATCCCCTCCCCTAATTCTCCCTGTATAAGGTTTTCGTAAAGAAAAGGAAAGTGCTCCAAACCACAAAGGGGTAGAATACGTTTCGGCAAAAATTAGATAAATAGATATTTATAAGAGCCATATCAATAAGAAGTTTCTTTTCTCTTTGCAACTCAGAAATGACCTCCTGCCAGACCAAACCGAGAATTTTTGGCCTTCATGCTCAGAGAGCTTATAAGCTGGGAGAGAACTCTTACAAAACAAAAAGAAACGCGAGTGTCATAGGAAATCATGTGGTCCAACCATAAATAGGTTTATTTAACAAGTACTAGCAGTGGCTTTTTAAGGGATTCGTTAACATGGACCAATTATTCAATGGCGCAATGGCTCTACTCAAATTACTAGATGACATATATTCACATATTGAGTAAAACACCAATAAAAAGTGGACCTTACTAAATGGACCAATAGTTGTGGAGTGGGAGCACCAACTGGACTTGCTCTAGAAGCATTGAATAATTACTCCTCAACATGGTAATGAAGGAAGGAAATTGAAAAGAGTAAGCTATATTAGCCAATAAAAACCGTTCTACCTTCCAAACACAGATTCGGTAGTGTATGCATCAATAGATTAAATACAACAATACCTTCTTTTCGTTCCTCATAGCAATTACTTTCGCAACACAGTTTGGCTGGTCAAGCAATCAGAGAGAGAGAAAGAGAAAAGTGAGCCCAAGAATAATTGAAACAATGGAACTTTAAAGAAAAGTAATCTTTGCACAAGGAGTTGCCCAGGAAAACCAACTTTGGCAAGATAATTATTAACAAATAGCAAGGTCTATGAATGGATTCATAAAGGAATAAATTCCTTCAGTTATGGATTAAAAAAACTATAACAAAACAGGTGGAAGTATTACTTGTCAAAAAAATAAAAAAATGAGCCAGGTGAACGTAGATATACTTGTAAGAGAGGGAATTACCAGGCATGAATGGTTGACATAACGAGCAATCCCTCCCTTCCGGGTGGCATCAATAATATGCTCTTTGTCAATCCTAAAGAAATAGCAAGCACTCTTGTACTGAAGTTTTCTTCCAGACTGATATTCGCTCTCTCTTTTATCAGCCACACGGAGCCCTACAATCTCACCTACATACTCAACAACCTACAAAGAAAAAAAAAAGGGAGGCGG
>JAOTRH010000013.1:5348664-5366812 GCA_034768845.1 Heliamphora exappendiculata | reverse complement strand
CATTTTTAATGTGAATAACAGTGAGAAAATTGTCAATAATTATGATAACATTCTCACTATTCTCAGTGTCAACAACTGTGATAATATTATCATTGGTATGTGTGTGTATGAAAACATTCTCACCAGTTCAGTTTTTGAAATTTCATCGTTTGTTTGCAATGATTCGTACTCTTACCTATTGGATAGAAGTGTTATATGAACTATAAATCATTGGCAGTTCTTGCCGCTTAGAAAAATTTAATATCATTATTTTATTCGAGCCTTCAATAACTGTGTAATATAAGTTGAGAGACACATTATATTTTGGTTTTGGTTGAGAAGCTGAATGGTAATTTCTTATGATTATACAATATTGATCAATTTATTAAGACCACATCTTTTTGGGTATAAAACAATACTTTTCTGATTGTGATCAATTTTATAATGTGTCTTTTTTTTTGTGATAAAGTTATACTTTTTCGATATGTTACTTATATGATTCTTGGTAAATTTGCTCAACAATCGAATCCGTTCATTACATATAGCTCAATTAATTTGTTATTTATATAAAATTTAGATTGATCCAGTATCAATAGCTAAGTGAATGAATAAGATCTTATAGTGTTATTTTATAAATAAATAAATAAAAATTATAATTTAAAAAAAAATTATCAAATAAATATTATTCAATTATTTAACTACAAGTATCGAATTAATTTAAATTTTTATATAAATAAAAAACTTAATAAAATCTAAATAATGAACGAATTAAATCTTAATAATATATTAACAAGGCATCTTACCGCTGCATAACTTTACCTTAACTCCTCCATGTTCTCTCCCGTTTGTTGTGCGGTGTGCGCTGCTTCGGTCAAATCTTTCGGCGCCCTTTCCTTAAAAAATTACAAACACTATTCTCAAACTCGGCGATGACATCAAAACCAAGGTACCTTCTTCCAACAGCTCCTTTTTTCGGGACCCTGAAGCTCTGTGCGAATCCACCATGGGAAGGGGCAGAAGAGGAAGACAAGACCACTCTCACCTAATCGATGAAAGGTGGCAGGTAAGGCCTTTTCACGATCAAAACCCAGAAACAGTCAACACCAACCAAGAACCAGACCTCGAAAACTCATCCTCGTCAATGGCTCCCTCTGATCCTTCAACAATCGTACCCAGTTCCGAATTCATCGCAAAAACGTCAAAACCGCCGCCGAATCATCGAAACCCCAAGCGGGTGTCGCGAAATTGGCGCGGCCGTGCGTCCAAACCTCGGTTTGTCAGGGAGGATCCTCCGACTTCTAGCAGAGAAGAAAATGGGAAGGAAGGAGAAGCAGATGTCGATTCAAAGGGAGATATTAATGAACTGGGCTCTTCAAGGTCTCCGAAAGAAGATAAAGTAGGTGAAGAAGAAGAAGAAGAAAACGCAGGTGGGCAAGCGCCTGGGTCGGAAAATGATTCGATTGGAGAAAGAATTGAGGGGCCCGATTCAATTAAGGGTGTGGATTATATTGGAAGAAGGTTAGAAGAGTTGCAAGTGGGTGCAGAAGAACCAGAGTTGTCGGAGGAGCAGCTGAGAATAAATGACCAATTGCAGGAAGACGAGGTAATTTTGAGAAGCTTGATGTGTGTGTGTGTGTGTGCGCGTATGTAGCACCTTAAATCTGTTTAACTTCACTAATGCTAGATATTGGTGCCAATTATATGATAAGCTCTTTTGGTATAAGTTAATTATGACTCAATAGCTGATAATGGAATTCATGCTTTTGTGTAAATGGAGTTCATGCTACCACCTATTTGAATCAAATCCACAATTTGCTATATTTTTGGGAGTTAATAGCCGTCTGGCCCCTATCCACCAACCTACTCAACTTGCCACCAACGTAAAAAGAGGAGACAACAGATCACCCGGCCCAAGAGGCTAGAAACCTTGAAGCTATTTTCAGCCTTTATGTACAATTAAAAACATATTACAAGAAAATCAACAGCCTTTAACCCATTTCCACCAACTATCCCCAAATCCTTTTTTTATCCATCTCAAAATCCAAAAAATGGCAATCAACATGGTCATACGTTTTCTGAAAACCTACTCCAAAAATTAAACCCCCCTTGTTAGACTCTTTATATTCTTCAACCGCATCATTCACAACTAAAATGATATATAAAATTTGACGACCCTCCACAAAGCATCATAAGCCAAAGACATAATATCTCCAAAATAGCCATCAACCTTGCCGATAACATTCTTCCAAGAGATTCATATAAGGATGTAACGTAAACAAGCTGATGGGCCTGAAGATGCTAATCTTCAATAAATCTTTCTTATTTGAATCAAACAAATGAAGGATGCAGTTGTATACGCATTCACCACACTTGTCTCAAAGAATTCTGCAAAGAACTCTAACTAGATCATCATTTCACAACATCCCAACGATGTTGAAATACAACTAGAAAGCCCATCCGGCCCGTGGGCCTTATTTCTTTCACAATCAATAAATACCTCTGTAATCTTCATTTTCTCAAAAGGACTCTCCAACCATCTAGATTTAGATTCCTCAATCTATGCCCAATCCAAACCATCCCCGGTTCACAATTCCCCCAGCTCAGCTCAACTCCTCAAAGTCTTATTTCATCTGTTTGGTATGTCAATCCAATCTCAACACCCCATTTTGTTAAGCTTGTAAATTCATTTAAACGCATGCCATTATGTTTGTCCTTTTCTCAGCATCATTCCAACTACACCTTCCGTAAACATGTGGGTTCTTGGTTGCCCAACATTTTGCTCAATGGAGCATTGCTGTTCTTACTACGCAACTCTTAGCTTCATATATGCATCAATCACACCATGCCACAGGCACTCCATTCGTCCATCTTGATTTGTGATATCATAATTTTCATGGACTTTAATGCTTGGGAGTATTGCGAGTTAGATTCTTAAAGCTTGAAACCATACACTTGAAAACATCTCTATATATATGGAAACTAATAGTTAAGATGTAGTTATAAGCTCTAGCATAGGAGTTTAAAACTCTTCGATTTGAGGTAGATTCCTGATTCTCTTTCTCTCTCTTTCTTTCTTTCTTAATCTCTCTCACTACCTCTCTTACTTCTGTGTGTTTATTTATTTTTATTTTTTTGGATGTTTGGATGCAGCTACTTGCTATGGAGTCAATTTATGGAGACAACTTGTTCATCCTTGACAAATGGAGAGGCCTACGGTTTTTTCAGGTTCGAAGCATTTGTAAATTCAATGCCATTTTTAAAAATGAATAATCCAAATTTTATGTGTTCTGCAGATTCATGTACATGCTGATGCTCCCAGTGAACTTACTATCTCTGCAAAACTAGCTTCATATGGCAATCTTGAGGCCAAAACTGACAGTTTGGATGAGTTCTCATACTCGTTCAAAGTCCAACACCTTCCTCCAATTGTACTGACATGTATATTACATAAGTCATATCCAAGCCACCTGTCTCCTTATTTTACCATCTCTGTTCAGTGGCTGGAGTCTGAGAAAATTTCCCATCTTTGCTCCATGCTGGATTCAGTTTGGAAAGAACAACCAGGGCAGGAGGTTATATTCCGTTGGGTGGAATTGCTACAGTGTTCTTCCCTTTCTTATCTTGGTTTTGATAATGAAATTGTTCTTGGTCCTTATGGCTTGAGATATGCTGGAGATAGGCGTGCAATCTCAGAAAGCGTTTCTCCAGATGTTGATATTCCTTCACTGAAGAGTTACAACGATGAGCAGCACCACAAAAACTTCTGCAGAAACTTTCATGAATGCTGCATCTGCTTTAGTGAATTTGCAGGTATTTTTCAACAGTTGCTTGACAGATTTACACTGTAAGAAAGAAGTTTTTGAATTGTGCCCGAAAGATGAAATTCTTGGCACAGATTTTTCAAACTCATCTTTTGTTTCCAATGAACTGCGGATATCCTCCTTTCGGGCCATGCAGTCTGAACTGTTTTAGGAGAGATGCAAATCCTAGCAGCGCACCAATGAATGATTTACCTTAAGTTCTGTGGATTATCTGAGCAAGTTATTAAAAAGGTTTCTGTGATTTTAGCATACCCAAATTTCATGGTGATTTTTGAAGATTCTGATAAAATTGTGTGTTGATGGCATTTAGTATGGATGTCAAAACAGTTATGATGAATCAAATTATGCGATTGACTTAAAAGTTTGTTTTCCCAAAAAGAGAACACTTGAGTGTGCCATGCTTTGCACAGGTGTGCCTAGACAAAGCATGGCCCAAGTGGAGGAACTTGAGAATGTGATCTCTAACCAAGAAAACTGGTGGTTAAAGGAAGAACCAGGATTTTTTTCCCCCTTGTAGGCGACAAACTACTAATTTAAATGAAATGGTCGCCAGGACTTTATTATGACCATATATTTTTTTCGTCCTGTTGGGTTTTGTTAGTGCTGAGTCAGCTGATCTAGAGTGAAATAGGAAAATAAGTTTTGTCTTGCCAGGTAAAACTTGATAATTTCACTTACTTCATGGATGCCTTGTCTCCCTTATCTCTTACTGCCATTAATAGGAATTGGCGGCACGAGGCATTGGACTTCCATTTTCCCTTTTCTTGTCAATACTTGTACTTTCAATAGATATGAATAGTAGTAGAACCCAAATTTAGTTTAAGGAGATCAATAAAATATTACAAAAATTGATTTGTATCCACAAATGTATATTATTCTAATTACTAGCTGCAAAAATGACGCTCGATGTGGAGGGTTAGTAGCTGCAAAGAAATGCCACATGGGTGCTGGAATAGATAGGATTTTAGCTCTTGGAATCTTAATACACTGAAGATAAGGCCTTGTAGCAAGATCAAGGTCTAGCAATGGATTCAACAGGCCTTACAACAATTAGTTGGGCTTATCCTTGCAGCAAGAACGGGGAAATTGCGTTGATTTTATCCTTGAAAAATCATATTCTTATCACTGGACAAATTCCATTTATGTGAGGAACAACATATTAAGCCGCAGAGGATGTATTGGTATAACAGATTATTAGATGTGGGGCGGCATTGATGGATATTATCATTTAGGGGGTGCTAGTGAAGTTGGGCTTGTCGGCTTTACGAAGAAAGCTTAATTGGCCCCTGGATTTGATAAACAAATTCTTTTGGTTTACTATCATGACATAAGCATTAAGTTTAAAGCTCAATATATCTTTAAACTCCTCTTAACCTCTTGGGACGAAGATAAACATGGTTTACATGAGTTTTGGCTTTGCTCGGTGTGTGTGTGGTGCAGGTGTGTACATAGACCTGCAGTTTCCCGGCAAGAGCTTCCTCGTCATGTACAAAAAAAATGTTGAACTAATTTTGACTCAAGAATTTTAGTTCTTTCTATACTTCTCTTGGTAATCACTTTAATAACCTATCTTTTATTTATTTATTCCTATCAGGCTCTGAGTTTGTTAGATTGCCATGCCAGCATTTCTTTTGCTGGAAATGCTTCAAAACTTACTCTGACATGCATGTAAAAGAAGGAACAATAAGCAAGCTTCTCTGCCCTAATGGAAAATGTGGGGGCATGGTCCCGCCTGGTTTGCTGAAACGATTGCTTGGTGAGGAGGAGTTTGAACGTTGGGAGTCGCTAATGCTTCAGAAAACGCTAGAGTCTATGTCTGATGTAGCCTATTGCCCGAGATGTGAAATGGCTTGCATAGAGGATGAAGATAACCACGCACAGTGCTCAAAATGTTTCTTTAGCTTTTGCACCCTTTGCAGGGAGCGACGCCATGTTGGAATTGCATGTATGACACCAGAAATGAAGCTTCATATATTGCAGGTAATTCGTTGTCTCTGGTCTCTTTTGAATATACATTTTGGTGATTTGTTTGGTGTTCGTGGCATAACGGCATGCTAATCAATTGAGCAAAAACACTAAAGTGTTACATCCTAAGCAGCATGGACACAGGCACCAGAAGCGACACAGACACATACATCAATTTTTAAAAATACAAGACACAAGATGTCCGATTACACTAAAATTATATTTTAAAAAAATGATTTTGTAATTTTAATATTAATTATATGTCAACTAATATTTTTTCACATATTCAAAAAATAATTTTACATATTTTAAAAATAATCTTATAATTATTATATGTCTGTGCTTCTTAGATTCAAGCTCAATTGCTTTTACAGAAATGACCAGCATATTCATTTATATAGGACCTTGCAAGATGTGTTGTAGACACAGAGGCAAGTCAGACTTCTAGTACAAAATAAATAAAATGAATGAGAGAAAGAATGGAGAGAAGAATTAAAACGGCTAATGAGAGAACACCCAAAATTAAGGCTACCTCTCTAAGCATCATTATTTATGTAAGTATAGAAACAAGAGTACATTAATATCCATATACTACACTAAGCATAATACTTAGCACTCCCCTTCAAATTGGTGTATAGGTATCCCTCATGCCCAATTTGCATACAATAGAATGAATTCTTTTGCTACTAAGGTCTTTTGTGAAAACATCTGCTAATTGATATTCTAATTTCATAAAAAGGCACACAAATCGAACCCTTGTTCAACTGTACCTTGATAAAGTGCATGGCAATCTCAATATGCTTAATCTTGTCACGCTGAACAAGATTATAAACAATGTTGATGGCAATTTTATTGTCACATTTTAATTTCATCAAAGCATCATCATAAACGCCCAAGTCTCCCAACAAAACTTGAAGCCACATAAGTTCATATATATCATAACCATAGCCTTATACTCAGTCTCTACACTGGATCTATCTGCTACAATTTGCTTCTTGCTTATCCAAATAATCAGATTTTCACCCATAAAAGTATAATAACTTGAAGTAGATCGTGTTTCACATTAGTAAATGCCCCTAATCTCATGTGACCATGAATTGAAAACAAAATTCCTTTCCCGGAGCCAACTTAAGGTAACTGTAAAATGCAAAACACGGCATCGAGATGTGTAACATGAGATCTAGCGATGTAATTGGCTCGGTTCGGTCGGTCCTACATCACTATTTTACGCCAAACTGAGGGACTTCAGTTTGCACATGGAAAGAACTGACCAAATCAATTTGAAGTTCCAAACCGCAGTAACCGAAGTGATTTTACATTTATTGGTTTTGCTCGATTTTGGTTTTCGATTTTGGCACTACCTTCCACTGTTGCAACTTCTTTTCAATTCAAGCACATGCCTAGTAGCAATACGCCAATACACAATTATACATAATGAAAATAGGACATCACATTGGAGTTGGAAGCAGAAAATAGAATGTGAGGGATATCACTGATCAATAGCCAGCCACCTATCGAGAGCGAGAAGCGTGCAAGAGGCATAGATGAACTGGAGCAAAAAACTCAGAGAGGGAGTGAATCGAGTGTCGACTGATAATGATCAGCATTTAGCGCCACAAAATGTCGATTAGTGAGAGACAAGTGAGTGAGAGAGACTGAGAGTGAGAGTGGGTTGCGTATTAGAATTTAGGATACTCCAGAGGGCCTAAAGTGGACGGCTAGGATGCATATATCTAATAATGTGTGTGAATGATTAGGATCTTTTCGGTTTGGTTGTTCTCGTTGCTCTCTTTTTTCACCTATGCAACCGAACCATGCTTAAAAGTTCATGCCATTTCAAAGCTGAGCAATGGCTACCCCAATAATCTTTCAAAACCGATCAGAAACTCAATTATTTTTTTGCCGGTTTGGTCAGGAGGCTTGGGGTAGCTGGGTTTTTTTCCCATCCCCTACCTAGATCTTTGATTTCAAAACTTTTTGGCTAGATAAGCTTTGCATTGTGACACTTCTTTTATATTTCCATTAATAGTGATCATATCTCTCTTTCTAAGAGTAATATTTACTAGTCTTCGTTATAAGTGTGTTACTAAATACCTTGGTATATTTTTTTCCTCTTTATTTTTAATTGGTGTTATCCCTACCATTTTGCAAATGTTTTTGTTCCTAATTCTTACTTTCCAAATCTAACCACGCATCTATCTTAACAAACTCATCGCATTTACTCTCATTTTATTTATGCTTTGTTTCTTAGTTACTTAACGCTCTTTATCATTCTATTAAATTGTATTTCCAATGTTCTTGATATTCATCGTAGGATAATATGGTACCCATCTACTTGAGCCAACGTACTTTGATTCTTTGAATTGAATCATCCTCAATCCCTTCGTCTTTATTAATAATCGAACCTAGATTACAAACCTGTGCACTTTTTCGTATCACATGGTATACAATCTTCACTTCTTCACTATCTCTGCTTTCATTGTTACTAAATTTACATTCTTATGCATAGTTTTATTTCCACTTATTTTAAACGCTTGACTCTGACGCTTCTCTAAATTTCTACCTTAGCATTAACATTTCTTTTAGTTTGGTTTGCAAGACAATATTACATGTGAACACCATAGACTATGAAATATCATCATAAATATGTATCGTCAATTTTTCCTGTTCTTTGTTTCAAGGATCTTTCTTTATTTGTTCCATTGTGTTGGAGCATGCACGGATACTGGCAAATAGTCTTTCTGCTCGGTGTCTGGGTTCCTGAGTTTGAGTGCTGATGCATTCAGCCTTTACTCAAAAGGCAGTAGAAGGGCCTCCTATTTGCTTCAATGCCTAGGATATGGCTGCTTTAATGCCTAGGATATGGCTGCTTTATTTCAATAATTTTCCTCTATTTAAGGCTGACATGTTGGTTTGAGCGATCAAATTTTCTTGTGCTTTTACAGCCTTTTCCTTTATATTTCAGAAACATTCTCTTACGCTAAAGAAATTTAATCGTGATGAGGGTTGAACCGTTGAAGTAACTTTTCTCCATTTTTTTTCTTCTTGTAGGAGCGACAGAATTCATCCCAATTGAAGGATGAACATAAGCGTCGTGAGCGTGAAATAATCAATGACCTCCTTAGCATTAAGGAAATACTTCGTGATGCCAAACAATGCCCATCTTGCAAGATGGCAATCTCACGAATTGAAGGTTGTAACAAGATGGTATGTAATAACTGTGGGCAATATTTCTGCTACTGCTGTAATCAGGCAATCAATGGATATGATCACTTCAGGTTCATGATTCACCCTTGCATAATTTTGGTCTTTTATTGTGGCTCATATTGTCTCTTCTTGATCTCATCTTGACTTTGAATTCATTAATTTATTGCAACGCTAATTAGTCTGTTCTCATTAAGGGATGCGGCATGCGAACTTTTCCCACAAGAAGTTATTCAGAACTGGGAGGAGCGGATGAATGCTCGCCAAGTGTTTGGTCAGATTCAAGCTCAACTCTTTGCTGATCGTGGTCATCTATGCCCTACCTGTGGTCAAGTCAATGCAAAGGTGAGTGGATTTGAACTGATTAGGAGATCAAAATCTGATGGGATTTAGTTATAATTAGATTCACTCATTCTAGATTATGCTGAATTCAGCATTATTGTAATGTTTGTATTTGTAGCTACACAACTTCGAATTGTCTAAAATCAGCAACATGAGGAACAATAATGCCTCAAAATTCAAAATTTATAGACAATTAAGAAAATCTGGATAATAAAGCATCTCTAGATGTGGACCATTGGGACAAATGCAATTTTCTACTTCTCTATGTTTAAAACTAAAATTCTTAAGTCACGAAATGATGATGAACCTGTGTCTTTAAACTATCCGGTTTAACAGTATAAGCTATACAAGAATATACTCGCTGTAAGTATATTCTTGTACATGAACCTTTGTTTTGTTCTTTTAAAACTTCTTTAGATACGCGTCAAATAAGTCCATTCTTCATTGCCTCGTAGCTATGTAGTTGCACTTACTTGAAACAAAGCTTGAAGTTTAGCTGTGCACAGGTCTGCAACCTGTGCATGGGGCTATTAGCTGCTCACTTCTCTATCTAGAGGCAGATCTTTGCTTTGATCTTGGGCTATAATCAAGCATTCCTCCTGGAGAGTGGGAATGAGCCGTGAGCCATTTGCCTAACCTTAGTTGTAGGAATCGCTTACTGGGGTGACAGGAACTGCAGCCCAGAGCACGAATTGTGTGGGAACTGCCTTCCTATCGGGATAGAATCGTGATTCTAGTTGGGATACGAGCACTCAAACATATGGATCGCACAGCAATAAAAGAAATGCTACTGAGGCAAAATAATATTTGTAACTACCATCAGACTATAGAAATTTACAAATTTGTTAAGGGAGGATGAGATAAAAAGAGTAACATTGTTTTTTTTAAAAAAAAAGAACAGAAAATACAAGTTTATTCTAGTACTCTATATTTACGTAGTATGTATTTATATTTACAAAGAAAACAAAATAATATTTGTGTTTAAAAAAAGGAAATTCAAGTTTATTCTAATGCTTTATATTTACGTAGTATGTATTTATATTTACAAAGAAAAGAAAATAATATTTGTGATCGGCACCAATCTCTAGTGTCTTTCATATTTTAAGATATAAATTACTCCATTGCCAAAAATATTTGTCACCGTGTATTTATGTATTTGGGTAAACAGAGAAACGCTTCCCTAGGCATTCCATCGCACCTCACCTCTGCTCCCATTTTGTGCAACTAGGTGCTTAACAAAAATGAAAAAGTTGTAACAAGTGAAGCTCATGATGAAACAAAGCAATCGATGGATACCTATAAAATTAAAAGAAAAATTTATAGGACAGTTATTAGGTTAGAAATTCTATAAGGCACAGAATGATGGGTTGTTAAAAATGATCACATAAATAAGATGTGTATTTTTTAAAATGAAAATGTTAAGGTAAATGTGTAGTAAGACTAAAGAAGATAAAATTAGAAATGAAAAAATTAGTAAAATGGTATGGATCATACCAATTGAGAATAAGTTGAGAGAAAATAGATTAAGGTGATTTGGACACATACGACATAGACCAGTTGATGCAACAATTAAAGAAAACAACAAAATTATGAGTAATGAAAACACTAAGGGGAGTGATAGATCTAAATTGATATGGAATGACGTATTAAGAAACAATATGAAGTTATTGAAACTAATTGAAAATATGAGCTTTAACAGAGCTGAATGGTGTAAAATGATTTATTTGACTGACCCTAATTGATTGGGACAAATATTTAATTTGATTTGGTTTGATTTGGTTTATTAGTCAAAAAGTCGCACTCCATTTATTCTATCCTAAAATTGAGTAATGGGGGATCTCTCCTTGATTTGTGGAACTAGTATAGTATAATTAATAAACGATATAAACTTATTAAAACTAATTGATGGCCCTTAATAGAGCAGAATAGCGTAAAATGATTCAATTGGCCGACCCTAATTGATTAGAACCAAGGCTTAGTTTGGTTTGGTTTATTAGTCAAAAAGCTGCACTCTCCGTTTGTTCTATCCTAAAATTGAATAATGGGAATTTCTCCCGTTTTGTGGAACTAATTTAGTAGAATTACCAACTAAAACACGACTTTAGATAGAAACACAAAGTGGTACTGTAGGCACATAAATAAACTGAACACGTCCATGACACCTCTATGACAACCATGAGATTTGTAGTCTCAATGCCTTTGTTTCAATTTGAGCCCACAAACAAGTAGATTTATATTTATTTCTGGAAATTGACTACTGAACTTTTGCTTTCTCTCCTCACCCTTCATGTCATATTGACAGGTCGGCAATAACAATCACATCTTCTGCTGGCAATGCCAAAACCATTATTGCTACTTGTGTAGAAAGATAGTGAGGCGCGGTTCTCAACATTATGGACCCAAGGGTTGCAAGCAGCACACTGTGGGATAGTTTCTCATTATCGAGAGAAGTTATCTAATGTGTAACCGAAAACGCATGATCGCGACCTTAAAAACTAGTCCAATGGAGATGAAGATCAGATCAATACATGACTCGAACTCACCTCAATTCAGGGTATTGCAAGGCAGTGAATCACAGGCAGTGATCTTCGTTCTTTTTTTTTTTTCTCCCTTGTGATAACACACGCTCACAGGCACATATGTTGGAGATAGCTTTTTAGTGTTGTGGTTTCAACTGACATTCTTCTGTGAGTGTTTTTTGTATTTTTGTTTAATGGAGGAATCCTTCAAGGCAAGACCCTTGGGACTCACTCCTCATGAGCAAACTCCCGAATACCTATAATCACTTGCAAACTACTGGCATCGATTAAGTCAATCATAGCATTTGATTGAACACAAGACCTCCTAGTTTATGATAGGTCTCAATGTAGACTTTGATTTGCCGGGTACCCTCGTGGGTTGGCGTGGGTAAATTTCTTATTCATTTGGCCCCACCAAGCTTCTGACTGCCTGAAATTTTGTATTTATAGGGGGAATGCAGTTTCCATTGAGTTGATCTGGAATGGCATGCTTTCAGCTGGAATATCAAAATATACCACAATGAGTTCATTTATTTGTGTCATTTCGAGAAATAAAATTGTTTCTGCTAATGTGGCTTTGTATGTTAACTTAGATGTGTTTATCATTATTATTGTGTTAAGTGTTAATTATCACGTCCACAAATAATTTTTCACAAACTTAGATGCTATTGTTAATGTGAGGTATGTTTATTAACCAATAGTTAGAATTAAAAGAAAGAAAATAAGAAATAGAAGTAAAAATAAAAAATAAGTATAATTTTTTTGTCCTATTATTTTGTTAAAAATATAATTTATATACATATTTATATATAAAAATATATTTAATTTATATAATTAGGGAGGGGGAAAATGGGGCAAAAAAATTCTCATAAAATCGGATTGGGGATGCGGGCAAGAAAAATTATTATTTCTATTTGGAAAAGCTATTGCAACTTCATGATTTCCTTGAATCGCTCTTTAATAAATTTATTAAAAATAAACTTGCATCAACTAAAATTTTCTTTTGTCTTTCCTTCCTATTTACCTCTTGAATAAAGGTTCCATAATTTTTCATAAAAATAAATCTATAGGCTCATAAATTAGTCACAGAATCATCACAAAAAGTGAAATGTGGTCAAGATTTTACAAAATATAAGTTTCAACAGTATTGTACATTTTTCTTTTCATGTACTTTTGATTGCTGTGTTTGTAGTTGATTTTTATATGGGTAGAATTAATTTTTCTATAATTAATAAGAAGGACCAGCAACACCCACAGCCATAACTGCGACCAATTGCAGTGGGCCAAGAATATATATTTATTTGTAAGAATTATTTATACCATGTATAAGTTAAGAGATAATTTTTTACAAATAATACTTAAAGAACAGCGCAACTAAATAAGACTTTGGAAGACTTCTTATTGAGATGATTACCTACACAAAATTATATTTAATTTATTATTTAATTCTTAGAAATTAAATTGAATTTAAATGCATTCTACCGTAATTTTGCTAGATTTTCAGGTTATTAGGGGAAAGTTAAAATTCGTTAACTTCAAAATAACTCGTTGCCTTTATATAATAATAATAGCATGGAGAGTACAGGCTCGTTTGGCAATTTGTTGCGAATCTCAGTTTTTTTTTAAACCTTTAATTAAGGTTAAAAAAATCTTATTTAATTAAAGTTTCGTTCGTTTTAACATAAAATCTTATTCTCAACGCAAATCCCTCCGATTGCTTAAATTTTAGCTTTGAAGGCATGGTCTCGTGTAGACTACAATGGTAGAAGAAACCCTTTTGTTTTATCGAACCCAGAGGGGTTGGAATAAGCTTGTGGGTGCGTGTTGTAACTGGAAATCTCGAATTGATGCTTCGTGGGTATGTGCCTTATACTTATTTCGAAAAGATGGCCATTTAGTTTAGTTTCTATAACTTCATTGGAATTGGGTTTGTTTCAGAATCGAGTTTGCTTCATAGAAAGATACCTTTATAAAATGTATTGCGGTGCTTCTGTAGCTTTGTTGTCTGATGATCCTATGATCGATTCTAATCCTGGTTAGAGTGTTGAAGTCTTTAAATTGGATGGTTACAAGAGAAATGAGTTTATCGAGAGCCGTGGAGAAACATGTTGGTAGATGAAATGAAAAGAAAGAAAGTTGATCCTGATGTTGTCACTTACAATGTTCTCATTTGTGGGTATCGTAGACTTGGACATCTGGATAGAGTTCATGATGTGTTCAAAGAAATGAGGAAAGCGGGTATTTTTTGAAATGATCATACCTTCAAGGCTCTTGGATTGGATGCTGCCCCAGTTAAGGAAGGTTAGGAAGTGGAGAAAGTGATTTGACAAGGACCAGATGATAATATCCTCAGAATCTTTTATTTGTTACGTCTGATATCTCTTTTTGTAGGTGCTAAACTTTTTAAAAAAAAAAAAAAAACCTTGCTTGTCTTGGCATAGTTTTATTTCTTGAGGTTTTTTCTATTCTAGAGATCTGTGTATATTCTCATTTATACGACACTAGTATGCCAATTTGTTTATATACTTCTTTTTTTGTCAAAATTGATAGAAACATGCGATAGAGTTTGACTTGGAATAGCAAGTTCCATCTGCCCAGTGTTGTGGCGTGGGTTCGAGCCAAGGGAATAACCTCTCCGAAAAGTGATGGTAAGACTACCTAGCTAGTACCTACGAACTGCCTCTTCCAGTAGGAGCTTGTGCAGGAATAGAAACATGTGATTTTTTTTAGGTCCCAATTGAACTTGAAATGTGACATGCATTGATTTGGAAACTGCTATATAATTATCAGCTGGGGTGATTTTATTGTAGTATTAGTACGGTGGCAGTGAAGCAAAACTATTTTATGTCGTGTACTTGAAAGAGTAGGGTTCTCTTAATTTTTTAGGACGTTCCCAATTATATGCTATGGTTTCATAATAAGAATCTCACATGCTTATCTTATGAGGTATGACGTTTCACAAAGAAGTTTATTTATTTACTAATAATTATTAATGATTATTAATTTTACTACATAATCTCCAGTAATTCCATAATAATAAAAGTTGTTCTAGCCTGCACGGGCTTCTCCTTGCTCAAATGCATTCTTGTTTTTTATGCTATTTATAAATTATAACGCATTTTTGTTGTCACTGAGCTCCCAATTTGATCAAGATATCTATCAATTATTGGTCTTGTTTTTATGCTAGAATCTTGCCAAATTTATTAATTATCTACCATCTCATTGAGCCTATGCTTGTTGAGTTCTGAAGTACAAATGTATTTTTTTTTCGAATAAGCAAGAGTAAAAAGGACATTAAGGAAATGCCTCACGTATACAAGAGTTCCTGCAAAAAGAGGTTCAATAAGTTAAAACCTCTACAAAAATGAGTTAATCCAAAGATACAGGCTCTATAAATACAATGTATAAAAACATAAACTGCTCCTCTCTCAGATAACTAACTGTACAAATTATTGGTAAAAAAATTCCTTTCAAACTCTACAACGGGGACTTGACTCCATTAAAAGACCTTGTAATGTGCACCACGTACACCAACAACATCAAACCCATAGGTGCCAAACGCGATGCCCTTATCTGACTCCTGGATACTCCCCCTCCACCTCGTTAGAACCCCTATTAACTCCTCTTTAAGAACCCAATTAATCCCGAAAATGGAACAAAACAACCCCCTCACAATTCTCTCATGAAATCACATTGAACAAGAGGATGGGCAATGGACGTACCTTATTTTTTTGCACAACACTAATTAGTCATTACTTGCTCCCTGTGGATCAAATTATCATAGTGACATCTTCGTGTGAATGGCTGGCCATCCAAAAGAACCCCTTTCGAATGAGCTCTTATCTTCCACGCACTCCTCCACGGAAGGGACATACTCTAGCTCCGTGTGCCCATAAAAGGATTTAACTAAGAACCTCCTACTATGATTCTCTCCACTTTCACGAGATCCCCTCCACCTCCCCTATCCCTACAATCATACAATTCTACAAGAAGAGTTAGAAGTTGGTTTCCACTTCCCAGTCCTGCACTTCCCTCCTTAGCCAAAATGTCCCCAAAGAAAATATCAGAATTCATCTTAGCATAATCCGCAATATGAGCATCGTTATCCCTAGGGCATTGGACCTTACCGCACATCCATCCAGAAGTTAACTCGATCAGTGTGCCCTACCTCAAATAACATATGCTTTGAGAACTCAGTCCAAACTTTCTAGTTACTCTCCAAAAGTTTTGAATAGATATAACTACACTGAGGTGTTTTTTTCGTCAAGAAATTTCACTTCTCATCGTCTTTTGGTATTAAATGTCTATCAACCTTGGATATTTCATTACCACCCCAATTTTATTTGCTGCTTGCTGGATCTGTAAGTACGCATTTTATTTTGAATGGAATCTAATTCAAACAGGACAGTTTCCAAGATTTTTATTTGTGACTCTTCTATGATCATACCTTGTTCTACTTGTGTGGGATATCCAAGAGTTGAAATATACATGTTGGTCTGAAATGTTGTACTCTTCTTTTTGTTTTGTTTTTTTTTTTTGATCTGCAGTTAAAATGATAATTGTTGCATGGAATGGAGAGGTGAAGTTACCTTGTGTAGCTGATTTGTCGTCAGTTTGCGAATGCAATTTGGTAAGAAATGGAGATTAGTCTTACAAGTCTCTTAATTTTTCCCTCTGAAGTAAATGTAGAAAATGAATTGGTGGAATGAATTAGTGCTTTTCACTGTTTGGCACAAACTCAAAGTGGATATAGCTTAAATGACAAGGCATTTGGCAATGTGTAAGGGTATCTTGCCATGTGCGTATAGTGTACTGCTAATGGATGCCCTTGGAGTTTGGGGCTGAGGACATGGTATACAAAGGCTACATTGATAAGTAACTTGATACCTATTTATAAGTATTGCCTGTACTATATAAATATATTTCTGTGAGCATCAGCATCTATACCTTTTGCACACATGATGTCACTTCTTTTCTTGGGGGAAAAGTAGTTCTCATAAGAAATGACCCATTTACGTTAGTTCATTATGGAAGCTATATGTGGAAGCGCATGTTGTTGCATTATGCTTTTTGTTTATGATGAAATGTTGCATTATTGAAATGTTTCGTCATAACTGGTGGGAACTTATCTTCAAAAAATCCATTGCTAATTCAATACTTGGACTATGAATTGTAAGTTCCCTATTGAGAATAGAGTGGGTGAATTTACTATTGAAGGTTGTTATGTTCTGTTGCACTTGTTTTTCGGAACTATATTGGCACTTGTAAAAATTTGGCCGTAGTGATTAAATTTGATTGCCAGGGGTAATGAGATAGTTCTTGAGGGATTTTGAAGCTGAGCTGAAACATTAGGAATGAAATTTGAGTTTGGGAAAAGAAACCGGAATTTTGCTTGGCATTAAGTGGCTACTATGTGTAGTAATAATCCATGATGTACATTCCTAAGAAAATCGATTGTAATTTTGGACTTATTCAGGGGGAAAAAAAGTGCAACAATTTTGTTATTTTGTTGAAGATGAGTAGTTTGTACAACATATTGGAAGGATATGACATTACTGAGAAGTTTTGCACATAATATACAAGTCGACGCTATTTTTTAGTATATCATTGTTCATATTAGACAACTATATGGATATAATGGGAGTTCTTTTACTTGTGTATTTCATTTCTCTTTGGAGATCTTTGCAAGTCTTTGTTGGTAAAAGTGCTCCAGAACAGGGTATGGTTTCTTAAAGTGTTGGGTTGAAGGTGATAAATTGTTTGGTGAGAATTGATAATTGGTTAAGAGCAATGGCCTGAGCCATGAGGCGGCAATGGCTCCCCAACAATTGTAGAAATCCCAAGTTTTATATAACAATCAATTTATAAGTTGCATCTCTATAGAAAAGTAGCCTCCCACTGAGGTAAAAATTCTGCATGTTATATAACATGAACTAATAAGTTATATTCATCTAAAATTGTTAACACAAGACTTCGTAACAAGATGGAAGATGCCTTTTTTACAAACTCTTTGATTTTGTACATAGACCAGAAAGTTGCTTCGTATGGATACTATCATAGAGGAATTTCGTGATAAGAAAGAATGTTGAGCACCTTTTTTATGAATGACTTAGCAAGTCTTTTCTATTTTAGAAAAAATTATGTTTTTATGCCTTCTTTTTTAAAAATATATTTGGAAGACTTTTTTTTGGTCTCATCAATATTTAAATATAGTGTGAACTTTTTTTAATGTATTAAACCTCTATCGGTATACATTTGTGCGTGGAGTTTGTGTTAAAAATAAATATATTTAATGTTACATAGGACAACCACAACCCC
>JAOTRH010000013.1:5323754-5337868 GCA_034768845.1 Heliamphora exappendiculata | reverse complement strand
CCTTCTTTAAGATTTTCTGCCCCTGGTTAAGAGTGTTTGATGTCCATATTTACTATTTAGTACTTAACTGTAAAATTATCTAATGGCCAAGCGGATAAGTTTTTTTTAATATTGCATGGTAACCTGAACTTAAAACTGAAAATGCACTAAAAAGGACATTAATTTTAAGTCAAAAAGATTTCTACTCATTCTATTGTGGAAGATAGTCAGTAGAATGCCATTTTAGCATTTTTCTTAATGGACGAACTTATCTTTAAATTATTGGTTTTGAAGATTCAGTACTTCAATATTTTGGTACTGCCATTTTAGCATTAAAGTTTTTCACTTCTTATTTTTCATGTCACAAAATTGCACCTTTTGACTGAATTGTTAGAGAAGTACGCCTTAGATTTTGTAGGAAGAAAAAGAAGAAGAAAACGATAAAAAAGAAAGGAACAAAAAACAAATTACTTCGATATGCTATGAGGATAAAGGTCTCTTGGTGATCAATTACATTATATCTACTTGATGCCATTAGCTGTCAGGCTGTCAGCCTTGCTCTATAATTTTTCTCCATTTCATTCGATTTCCCTATGAACATTCACTTGCATCCAGCCATTGTATTCATTTCTATTTATTTGATTCCAGAAGTGCTTCCACAAAAACTGGTACACCAGATGCAAAAAAGAAAGGAAAAATTTCAGCGTAACTGATTTGTGAAATTTCTAATCATATCTTTACACCATAACTTACCTATCGAAAAATGAAAGTACAGGTTGGAAATGATATCTTCTCCACACACGGAGTTTGTAGGCTACAGCTGATGATAAAAGACGGATTTCGGTTAAGAGCTAAGGTGTGGTTGTCAAGTATTTAGGTAAATGATAGAAGATATCTACCTATCCATAAGATAAAAGATAGTTGTCATAAGGAATGTTATAACAACAGGTAATTGTTATATTCTCTGTATCTAAGTTAAAAGGGAATAATCGCAATAAAAGAGATATATGTATCTTGCCGCATTATAAGCTGTTAACTGATTACTTCTATTGTTCACCACCGGTGTTCTTCTGCAGTTCCTTATGCATCTTGGAGTTTGTGATGAAGTTATATCTCAATTTTGCAATGTGTAATTCACTCGGTCAGAAGGGTAGAAGGAAGAGTCAGGTTAGATTTTTACATTTTCAGATTCCGTCTTACTACATTTCAAATATGGGTCTTATTCCCCCAAGTGTGTCCACATCAGGATTTGTGTCCACATTAGGGTTTCAAATATCAACTGTTACGTATCGTATCGACATCTACATAACGGGATTTGCTATCTCCGATACCAATTTTTATTAATGTATCGGCTAATATTATCTGATATCAGTCAATACATGACCGTATCACTGATACCCATAATTTAGAATCTTGGCCAACATGTTCATTATCTTATTTTTCTTGAAACATTTTTCTTCAGAGTCTCCTTAAATGGTTTAATTTTATGAAGATTTCTACTGGTTGTGATTGGGCAGCATTAGTGATTCGGGTGGATCAACTCAGGACAGTTCTGTATATCAACTTGTAGAGCGGCTAGATTTTCCTCTCTTTCTTCCTTTCCTGGCTTTGAATTTGTTATGCACCGACCATGACTTGCTCCTCATCCCTAGCATTGGGCTTCAGCCTCAGAAAGCGTCTATTTTCTTGAGGAGGATTGAGAAAATTAGAAGAGACAGTAAGCTGTATTTGTGCTTGTAAGCATCATCTTATTTTTGTGGGAAAATAAGAGAAGTTACATTTCAGATTTACTTAGTGGCTTACACTTTACACGGTTAAATTTGAACCATTCATTTTAAATTATTAGTAAGATTGTGTGTTTGGTTGACAAAACTGGCATTTCTGTTTATTTTGTAACAACAGATCATAGACTTTGTGTCTTGTGCCTGAAGTAATTAGACTTGGCAGTCTGCAAATAACTTCAAAAAAATAATTATATTCAAATTATAATGATCTCAGAAGAACGCCGTGGTAATTGTGATTTTAAGTTTCCATTTTCTGTTTTCTGAAAGCCTAACAAAATGAAACAAATTTTTTTAATTTAGTTAACACTTGAAAAATTTAGAACAAAAGTATAGATAAATAAGCCTTCCCTATCTCTATAGATACGATTCTGCTTTTTTGTGGTAATGTTCATGCTTGTGCACGTTTGCATAATTTATCTGTGCGCCTAGTTAAGTGCACCAAGCGTTGATGGCAGATATGGGAAAGAATTGAGAAACAAAAAGGAAGAATAAAACAAAAATGGCTTACGCTTTTTTCCAAAACAAAAATTATATCAACTTTGGTTTTATAATCTAAAATATTTTACTTAATTTCTGTCAAATAAAACAGTAAAAAATATGTAAAATGTTTTACATTGAAAACGGAGCCTTAATCACTAATTTTCTTTCCCAAGTTTTTTGTGAAGACGGGGCAACCCCTATAGTGTGATAGGTGGTGTACACGACCTAGAAACAAACGCACTGACAATTACTGACAATTCTGGTTTCATGCAAATAAGTTGCAACCTGCAATTTGAACTGTGGACGAATTTTTGAAATTAGCTCACTCTCGCAGGATTGCGACGTTTGGTTCTGTCCATTCTAGCACAGGCATAAGGAACATAATAACTTGACCTCATCTGCACCAGTATCTGACTTATCATCAAAAGTCATTTCACAGTTCCAAATTCAACGATGAATCCAGGAAAGAGGGCTGAGAGTTGGAACATATAACAACAATTATTGGAGTTATTTGGAAATCTTGATTGGTGCTAAGCTAACTATAATCCAACGTCCACTCTCTTTGGTTAATAACGGTTGTGGTTTTTAGCATAGTTGTGCAATTTGATTATAACAGTTTGACCGGAAGATGATAGATTCTATTTTCCAGCCAAAGCAGAAAGAGAACTGGTATATTTTGAAGAATTACAAGGACTGTCCTTTTGAAATGAGAATCCATAGCATTACATCAAGCACTTCTAATCAAAATCATCATCACTGCACGACATGAGCCATCGATTTAAACCAACAGTTTGCACAAGAAAAAACATCAAAGCAATACAAATATAATGTGGCCGGTCAGGGGTGGGGGCAAACTAGCTAACAAATTGCAGGAATGGACAGAGCTTCAGGTCAACAAAAATAAAAACTCAGTAAAATGTTCAGCCAAGTTAAAAAACGGTTATATACCTTCATTAAGCGGTATCATTACGGGGTTAGGAAGCAAGATGATGCTCCCAATAAAACAATGTGGTAGACACTAAAAACACCTGTTTTTCTCTTTCCTTTTTCCCTCCACTTCGTTGTTCTTCCCCTTTCTTTTCTTTTAACAAGTTCCGCATTACACCCTAGAATAATTAGCCACAAAAATTTGAATCATTCCAAGGTCTGCTAATCATTTCTGGTTGGGTCATCTTCCTCCGCCTTGACGAAGAACTCAATGTAAGCAATATGACTGGGTTGTGCAGAATCAATGTGCGAGTGTGAAATAGATGGTCTAGCAACAGAAACCAGGTGCTGAACTTTTAACATACCACCTCTCCCAATAGTCAACTTGCTTCCCCTGTTATCTTTGATGACGCTACTAGGAATGTTTGAAGTTGTTGCTCGGAGGAACTTGTACTTGTACCTGTCCATACCAAAGCAAACAATTAACAGAATCGAAGGGTGCTTTTCTTTGTAGATGACTCAAAAATGTGTCAACAGGTTACCGGTAGGAAACTCGACGATCACAATGGAATGCAATCAACAAATCAGTATTTACATAATACATGAAATCTATCTGCAAGGAAGACAGAAGTCAAAACCTATGGGTGAAAAGGGAATAATCATGGAAACAAATACTCGCTCATTTGAAGAGTCAAATGACACCTGTAGGTCGCCATGGCCTTCGCCTCTAAAGGTAACAGAAGGAGGAACTGGTTGCAAAATTATCTGGATGCTTGATCCAGGCCATTCAAGATCATCAATAGCTTCCTTCAAGGCCGCAGACTGGGGATGGAACACAATGATATTAGAAAGATCCATTGTGTGAACCTTAAATACAGTAGATTCTCTAAACATAATCATGGTATAATCAAAGATTAAATTGCCTAATCGTCCATTACAATGATTGGTTACAGTGGGAATTAGTTGATAAAAGCATGAAATATTCTACCAGGCTTTACAGTGGGCACAGCCCAAAGTTGCCTTTTTTGTTTGATGTGCGGCGCATAAGAGAATTCTAGCGATGGATAATTTGATTCGGAAGCGGCATATTATAGTGAACTGGTGTTGTTTATGCAAGAGGGACATGGAGTCGGTTGATCGTCTTCTTTTGCACTATGCGGTGGATTAGGAGATTTGGTTTTCCATCTTTGCATAGTTTAGTATGTTTTGAATGTTTCCTAGGACGGTGAAGGGGTTCCTTCTTTGTTAGCATGAAGTTAAGATTGGAAAGACCCAAAGAGAGATTTGGCGGATGATTCCGTTATGCGTTATGTGGTTCATTTGGCATGAGAGGAATCGCCGTCACTTTGATGGCACGGAGAGCCCACTTAGCAAAACTTAAGAGCACTTTAGTTTGTATTTGTATGGATGGGAGAACAAAGAGTGTAATCTTTCTATGGATCAATTTCTTGATTTTGTGAACCTTTTTGATACAGATAGTAGTGTATAGGGTCTTTTGTGTTTTCAAGTTTTACATAAGGGTGGCATTCTCTTAAAGCATTTTTAATATAATTGACATCTCAAAAAAGAAAAAGAAAAAAGGGGATGGTACTATGAATGCAAAGAAATAAATTAGCAACGGGCATGCACTCAAAGCATTGTACTTGAAATCCTAAGACTTTTTCCTTGTAGCTTCCAAGAAATTAAAGAACCTGAATTGTCAGGAACTGAACAACTAAAGAATGTTGGTTGCAGGATCTTCACAGTGGGTAATGTGGGCTTGAAATAACCTTTTACCTTCTGCACAAGATCCATCAGTGTGCTCCAAAGGCACAGACTATAGACAGGATCACAACTTTGTTGATGATCCCTGTATTGTGCAACTGAATAGGAAGGTTTTTCTGACTTAATGGGTGAATCAAGCCTGCCTGCATTCAACAGGCAAAGTGGAAAGAGACTATCAAGCCCTAATTACAAAACATAAATAGTTGAAGCACAAAAGGACTGGAAATGAAATCCCTTTCACTTCTATAAGATGGAACTCATTTTCTAAGAGAATACTATGTATGTTTCTCATTATTGTTCCTGCATATACATCGACTGAAAGAATGTCTAGATCAACAGACCTAAGATTCAGGACATAAGAAAACAAACATTAAAAAAAATGGCATGACTGGTCGGAGCAGTCACACAAGTTAGTATACCCAATTGTTTGTATGATATGCATCTTCAAACAGAAGCCTAGAGTAAGTGTCAAACAAAATACACATGATATTCTAACTAGCTCACCAAAATTCTATGGAATCAGGATATGCTAAGCAAAAGCATCTGCTCAAAACATGACATATGAAATGTCCAGGGAAATAAAAAATACATTCTCAGAGCGGGTTAATTGGAAAAAAGGATGATTGTGACCACAGAAACTACTGTAAGATGAATGTAACATATTATCTGAAAAGGATTCACATTTCAAAACTGTAGAAAAGCTACGATATTGAAGTTCACATTTATGATGAATTTCACAATGTAAATCCATTGTTGCCACTCTCTATTCAGGAGGTAGTAAAAATGGATGTGTAGAAAGCATATTCTTATCTCGCATCCAGTACCATGGAACTACCAATAATACCATAAAAAAGCAAGGTTTGGAAGAGTAATCGATATTAGAATATTAAATATAACAAGGTATAGCTCTTGACAGGTGCTAAACAGTGGAAAAAAGTACCTTAACAGTAAAACTGAGTGGGGTGCTTCCTGCCGGTTCAAAGTTGTAGTCCCATGAAACTGTTTCTGGAATCCTCGTTCTGATCTCGGCATAAATGCAACCGCCCAACGAATCAAGAGATCTAATAAATAAGAAGAAGAAAAACAGCACCATACAGAAGGATTCAAATCATGGATACGGGCATACAACTGTAATCATAAGTGGAAAATAGAGATTAGTCCTGGAAAAAATTTACCTAGGACATCAAATCCACTTAATTTTTTGCTAACACATAAAATCCCTCAATTTTTTTTTGGTACTGGAACATTGTGTCCATCTGTCCATGTTGTAGGTGGGATTTCTTTGTTGGGACAATTTTGCCATTGTAAGGGCTTTCGGAGTTGGTTTGTTTGTATCGTTTTTATTTTCTGAAAATCACATAAAACTTGTTTGGAGAACGATATCCAAAACTTGCTTTTGGAAAACTTTAAAACAACCCATTTTTCAAATATACCAAAAACATGTCTTGAATTCTTGAAAAATCATTAAAGCCAGAGCCTATGAGTGAGTAAGGTGGCCACACAACTTGCTTTAGTTGGCTATCTACACCACTTGCACCTAAGTAAGTTGTTTCCTTTCTTGTTCTAAATTCAATACAAATATGTTAGCATCGAATGATGGAAAACTAAAAACAATGACGGCATATAAGAAATTTATGGGAAATTACTGAATCCACCATTCCACACTGCCATTAGCTCCTCATAAATCAAAATCTACTGTTTAATATTTTGTACGAACCCAACAGAGAGTTGTGCTATATGCACAGACACCAAGTACAATGAGCCCCACTCATTGTGAGAGGGGTGTGACCGGTTCTGTGCTAGATGTCTATGCACCACCACTTGAAAGAGGTGTGGTGCTGGTTGTGTGCTCTGTGCACCAAACATTTTTGACATGCAAAGGATGTCCTACAGATTAAGCCTCTGCAGATCATAAATTAATAAAGGAGTCGACACTTCCTTGTGGCAAAATAGGACCATTCAATGAAGTTAAAAGGTGTAAAGATTAGCCCAAGATGTCTAGCTTCATTTTGTATGCAGAAATTGTTTCAAATAGATTACTAAAAGAATTGAGAGAGGAAACCAAGTGAAAAAGTACTTGAGAAGAAGCTGCATGTCAGGCCCTGGGTACTGGATTTCAATAGTGTTTGAACGCCCAGGAGCTGAAAATGTGTTGAGGCAATCAACGAAGAGCCCCAAACTCACTCCGAAACGAGGCCGGCCTTGTGCACTATATTCATATCGAATGAAAAGCTGCAAAAAAAGAAATAAAACTTTTTAGACCTTTAAGAGAAAATAATACTTTCTACCATCTGGTTATTTCTCAAGAAAGAACAATTTGTCTCTATTATATTCATTTGATTGGAGTCAGTCAACAACGCAGATTTCCAGGTTCCATGTCAATTGATTTATTATATTTATCCAGCATTTTATCAGCAACCAAAGATGGAATTTTATGTGAATGTTTATAAGTGATTTGGAATGAAAACAAACAAACTGATTGTAACATCACTCCAATCACTTATTTGAATAACTAAAGAAGAGAGAAATAAAAAGAAAATAAGAAATTTGATTCTCTTTCTAAAACACCTTTTTAAATCTCTCCAAAAGTGAATCATTTGAAGTGAGAAAAAATACTTAAATGCCTTATTTTGTAAGGCTAATATTAATCTTTCAAAAACAAATGCATTGCATTAACTACTCTTACTTCAAAATAAGGTTAACTTAACAAAATTATGCTTACACGTGAGAGGATTAGTTTAATAAAATTATGTGAAACGTAATTCTCTCTTTTTTTTTCCTTTGTTATTACTCAAATAATCTTTTCTTTTCTTTTCTTGATTCCCAAACGGACTGTAGGTTCAACCGAAATCAGTACCTCGCGTTGTAGATAAACCTTGGCCTGAAGACATCTGGATTCCTCAACAATCAAGACTATGCCATGCTCGGAAAATTCCACAACCGCATCCTAGAGGCACAAATCGCAGAGAAAAAGGAAAAAAAAGGAATGGGAGAAATCACATAAACCCTATATCTTGTTCAATAATGGTAAAATTGCATTTTTTTAATAGAAATTTGCTGAGAGAGAAAAGGAACGAGTGTAAGGCGATGTTTGGGCGGACCTGGTGGCGTTTCCAGCGGACGGAGGTGAGGGCATCCACCATGCCTTGGACGTTGTCGAGCTGGCACACCAGATCAGGTGCCTCTGGCTCCACCGCCGACGAGCTCATCCTCCTCTTTCCCGCCAACAATGTGGTAAAAAATAAACGTCATCTTACATTTAACATACGGCGAGGTATGTCTTGATTTTGCATTGGTCCCGTTTGTCCAAATTTGAGAGATTTTGCTTATTTTCGTTTTTGTTTTTTTATTAATTTTTTTAATTTTTTCAAAATATTTCGATGAGATAAAATGAAAAAATAAAAAAAATAATTAAAAAATAAAAAATTACTGAAAATGAAAATAAATAATATTAAATTTAGTTTATTGACTTATTTTTATTTTTTTATAAAAATATTTATATTTTGATTAAAAAACTTATTTTCTGACCCGATGAGTTAAAAAATTTATTAAAAATTAAAATAAATCAAATAAAATAATCAAATAAACAATTATTCTAAATATGACCAAATGTTTTTTCATTTTTTTGTTATTTTTTGTTCGGCTTGCAATTGAACTAATTTTTTGACCCGGCATGAATTTGGTTTTATTTTTTCAATTAGAAATTAATAGTATAATATTAATAATTTAATGAAATAGTATTAAAATGAATTAAGTAGTGAAAAAAAGATAAAATAGAGCAAGAGAATAACCGCTTAATATTTTTTTTTTGTTGAGAATTTTAAATTTGTGATAATTTTATATTAACCGTTATAGTCATATGAATTTACAAATTAATTGATCAATTGCAAAATATAGCAACAAGGTCAACTTAATAAATTTATGTCATAATATCTGGAAGTTACTTCTCCAGTATAATATTGGAGAATTTAAGAACCATATTGAATCATTGATGATCTACAGGAAAATCTCAATAAATATGTATATGCTATTACAAGATTTTTTATTCATAAATTATAAATTTTTTGTTCCAAAAAATTGTTACTTTCAAAATACTTAGATCCCTTGTTTTACTATGATAATATTATAAATTGCGTCGATGCATAAAAAATAAATACATATCCATCTAATATAAAAAATTGTCCTCGTATTCACTATTCACCTTAAAAATAAAAAATTATTTAAGGTGGACTTCAATGACTCTCTCTATCTCTCTCTCTCTCTCTCTCTCTCTCTCTCTCTCTCTCAAATTTGTTTTTCACCTCTTACTTTTACTTGTAGATATTATTATCTTGCATTAATTGTAAGTATTTATTGTTCGTTGTATTTTAATATAAATAAAAAATAAAAAAACAAGAATCCGTAGTAAATGAAAAAATAAATAATGAAATAATGGATGATCTATTTAATATGATGCAACAATTTTTTTAAAAATGTTTTAGGCATATTTTTAAAATAAATGGCTAATTTTTTGCTTAAATTGAAATTCAATGACCGATAAGCAATATTTTTTAAAATATATTTTCTCTCATCAATTAAGATAATTATCTCATTCCACAATAGTTTTACTCAACCTCTCTTTAATATAAAACAACTCTTTCCAAGTTATTTTTTTCTCTCAGTTGATCGTTTTCTTTCGCAGCATCTATTAAAATTAGCATCGCATTCGCATCCACTATCTCAACTATCTTGAACAGTTACAACCACCGTTTTAATAAAATGTTGAAATCTCTCTCTTCTGCTCTCGCTCTCCCGTCCTCACCATATCTTTCACTATCTCGAATATGCAACCATTTTAATTAAAATGATTGAATTTTTCTTCTAAAAATTCGGTAAACTCCCTACCTTGATTGTAGCATATAAAATTTAATGTTATCTTTCCTCTTCTTTTTTTTTTTTTCTAGGGGTCATTGAGGATAAACCATTTAATGTGTTTTTTTTTTGGTTGAATGCTTTGACTTTTTTGTGTACAGGCAACTAATTTTATTAAATATTTACTTGACTTTTTTGTTTAATCTTAAAAGATTTTTCAAGTTCAATTATTTTTCTTTTCATTCTTTTATCGATGACTATGGTTATTAAATTAGACTTTTAATATAAAATAGAGAATTTTATTGATACTTATATTTATTTTTAAGAATTAAATTATATTGAGCAATCTTTAGACACGGACTTAGTTATATTATGAAAATGAAATATATATATATATATATAAGGGTAATGGCATAATAAATACTATTAATTATAATCTATTCTCTATAATATAAGAACGGGAAAGTTATTTTACAATTCATTTGGTGAATTTTTTATTTTGTTTTATTTTTTCACTATTTTTTTTTATATTAGAATGAGTTTTATTTTATTTTATTTTCCTAATTTTTAAATTTAAACTCAATTTTTAAAAAAATTCTTTTTACTATTTATTTGGTGGATTACTTTTTGCCATTTATTTTGTGTTGACCTCTGAGTATGTTTGCCTTTTATTTTTTTATTGGATTTGTTTAAATTTTAAAATATTATTAATAAAAATCACGCAGGGTAAGAGTTTTGTCCATCAATGATTGCATTAAATACATATATAATTTTACTATTTTAGTCTATTTAATTCCGATATAATGCACATTGTGCATATCAATTGATAATTTTAATTTTTTAATTTTTTATTATTTATAGGAATTTTATTTTGACATTTTGTATCGTTGTTGCTCTAAACATGTTCTACTTTTTTATTAAAATATTTTTTACTTTTAATTCACACATTTAGAAAAAAAAACACAGAACGACGTTAACTTGACTTTATCTGTTTAATTTTGGCTTCTTTTCATTTTTTTAAATTTTTTTATATATTTTGACTTAAATTTTTTTGGACTAAAAATTAACAAAAATATAATAACTTTACTAAATAATGAAAAAACTAACATAAAAGATTAATATAAAAAATATACTAAAATAGAAATAAAATCAAATAAAACAAACTATCCTTTTATTGATTTTTAATATATTTTTATAAAAAAAAAAAACGTTTTCGGCTAGATGATAAAAATGAAAAAAATATAATACTTTATAAAAATAAGACATTACCCTATACAAGGTATTTATAAAAATTAGTTACTATAAATTATTTCCAAATACTGATTGGTGGCTATAAATTATTTTCAAATATTGTCTTCAATTTTATGTTGTAAAATATTTCCGCTTTTGTTAGGATTTGTTTATTTGTAAATAGTACAAATTATTTTGTGAAATTATAAATAAATTATTGTGATAATATTAATATAGCTATAACATTTATAAATAATTTTTCTTTAAATTCATAACATTCATTACTCTTAAGTATAAATCAACATAAACCTGTGCTATGCACGGAATAAAAAAATAAAATTTAAATATATTATTTCATATTTTATAATATTAAAAATATTAAAAATATTTTTTTAAAATAGTGTAATTAGTTAAATTCATCATATAAAGTATAATTTTATTTTTATTAGTTTTTTAGATATGCTATTTCTTTTTGTTTGGGCTCGAAATTCCTAGGTAACAAAACTTTTCTATTTAATATTTTATTAGTATTTTTCACATAGTAATAAAAAAGTCCTTTTTACCTTAAAATAAAAATTAACTATGTTTTTTCTAGTTTTAAAATTTTAAAATATTTGGTGTCTCACGCGTGCTTGTTCCGTTCCCACCCATCTCTAAATTTTATTAAATTGGATAAAGTCGTCCTGAACAAAATATAATTGGATCACGTCCTTCTACTGGGAGTCAAGTAAGTTTTGCCTCTTTAAGTAAAAATTTGAAAAATTACTGTGTTTTTATTTATTTATTTATATTTTAATAATATAAATATAAAAAATTAGTGAACTAGAAAAATATTTTTTCTTATTTACTGGCATATTATTAACTCTAATTAATTGTTAAAATTTCATTATAGTTAAAAATATATTTTAAAAATCATCTATAGTTTAATTTTTTTTTAATGTAGACTCATTGTTCATATTTTTTAAAATTCTTCTAATTTTAAAGTATTAAAAAATTTAAGAAAATTAGTCAAAATTTAAAAATCAAAATGACAAAAATATAGTTAATTTTTTTTAACTTTAATAAAAATTTACTTTACTAAATTAAAAAAAACCCTAACATAAAGTTGATTCTCTTTTAAGAAAATCTCTTTGAAATATTTTTTAAGCAAGTTTCTTAGAAAATCTCTTTCAAAGAAATCTTTCAGAAAATCACTTTTAATGAAATCTTTTAGAAAATTTCTTTTTAAATTTTGAATATCAAGATTTTACCATAAACATATAGTTGCTAATAAAATTGAGAAAAAACAATATTAATCATATGATTTATTGAAGAAAAAAAAACATTAATAAAGAAATATTTTATAAGTCTTTTATAGGTTAATAAAAAAGGATAATAAAATTTTTAAACACGAAAGAAGACTAACATTTAATTTATCTACAAAAATCTCCAATTTTTTTTTTGAATTCGAACAATAATTATTTTTTTATTTTATTCTTTACACTAAATATCTAGATTATTTATTTTGTAAAATATTTTTTTAATTTTAATTTAAACAAAAAAAGATTTCTAAGAAAAAGATTTTCTTTTAAATACCATTAACCAATTATTTTTTTACCTTTTTTTTTCTTTTACACTGATTATCTAGATTAATCCTTTTGTAGAATCTTTTGTTAATTTAAAAAAAAATAACATACAAGAATTTCAAGATTCGTCACGTGAAGCTCTAATAAAATATTTTGTTAATTTTAAATTTTAAAAGTAAAAGAATTTTTAGAATAAAATTTCTTTTTAAATACCATTAATCAAATATTTTTTACTTTTTTTCACATTGAGTATCTAGATTAGTATTTTTATAGAATTTTTTGTTAATTCTAAAAATAAAAGAACATCTAAAAATGCAAGAATTTTAAGATCCGTCATGTGATAGATAGATTTAAATAACGAACTCAAACATATAAATTCAAACAAGCATGCAGTACATAAGTTCTGACATTAGTATATGCTAAATTTGAACAAACATGTAACCCACTGTCACCCTCACCACCTTCATTATCAACACCTCCACTTCTACCGCTCTTGTCTCTACTGTTATCGTGATTGCCACTACTGCTATTCTATTGCCATTCTTCACTACAACCACCACCGTTATCCCATCACTATAGTCACTGTCAATACCATTTTTCATCACTATCTCACTTTTTATTAACACTTTCACGACAATCACGACTATTAATATTTACGCTATCAAAATTGCTAGCACCATTAACTCAAAGTTGCTAGCAAAAAAATTAAAAACATTTTTCAAGCAAATAAAATGTAGACTTGACAATCCTAAAAAGGAATTACCATGGTGGCTAGTTATAGCAGCTTTCAAAGCCAAACCATATCAAGATCCGGTCAAAATTCATCTCCAATCAAACTCTAGTCAAATTATAACATTGCCAAGTTTGGAAAAACCGTTTTTATCTATCTCCCTAGTGACAAATACAAAATTAGTATATTTAATATTTTGTTTAGAAAAATAAGAATTTGAATTATAACATTTTGGCAGAGTGATCTAAAAAGTAAAAAAGAGTTAATTATTTTTAATAAAAAATAAATTTTAAGTCATATTATCTGGCATTCTAAAAAGTTAAAAGTTAATTAGTGTTATTTTAAAAAAAATCATTCACATATCAAAAAAATATTTTATAAAATAAAAAATATACCACTGTCTAGGCTCATTGTAATTTTTTCCTATATCACTATCAATTCATTTATTTTTAAAAATCAAATTGTACTTCTAAATTAATGACACCATTAATAGTAAAATCAAAATGACCATAATACCCTCAACCCCTTCTTCCCACCCCCTTTTCTCAGCCTAACCTCCAATTCACCCCCACACCACCGTCCCAAATCGCGCCATCTTCCGCAATGAATGATTCGTAAATAAAGATGATAATTTCTCCCAGTTCGTCTCGACCCCACTTCATATCTACCTCGTTTTGTAAGATTTTTTCCACCTCCAATAACAAACGGGGTGAGGACGGTATTTGCTCTTCCTGTTCCGTTTTTTTTTACCCCACTCCCAATTACATAAGATAAATATTTTTTAAATATGAATATATGTATAAA
>JAOTRH010000013.1:5302444-5323654 GCA_034768845.1 Heliamphora exappendiculata | reverse complement strand
TTATAAGAATTTTTTTACCTCCAATAACAAATAGGGTGAGAACGGTATTTATTTTTCATATCTCGTTTTTTTTCACCTCACTCCCAATTACATAAAATAAATATTTTTTAAATATTAATATATGTATAAAGTATAATTTTATAAATATAATAAATTTAAAATATTAAAATATTATGTTTATCTCTAATTTTTTTTATTTTTTTATTTATATATTTAGTTATATTAATTTATCAACTATTATTTTTTATTTAATATATTATTTATAATTTTTATTAATATTACTTTTTAAAATTTTAAAAATTATACCTAAAATATCTCCGGACCACCTCATTTCTCGCAACTTTTTTTAATATTTTTTTCCCTTTTTACCCCGATCAAAATTTAAATAAGGCACGAAAATGGGGCAACTAATCCCCTACCTGCCCGCCCATTGCCATTCCTATTCGTGAATGATCGCTCCAAACTTTTTCCGTTGTTGGAGATCTCATTTCTGACCCTGCATCTACTCTTTTTTGTCAACCCTTTTCGCTTTGTTGATTGGAACAATTGGATCAAACGAATTAGGGTTGGAATCCAAATCGAATGGTTTTTGTTTCACGTTGTGGGAATTGGGAATTGAGCTCTTCTCCGGTGATGATCGATTTGGAATTGAGTTCCGTCAGAGTTTCGTCAGTTGCCAGTGTGTGCAACAGCTCGATGGCTTGGTTCGTCGGAAGCTCAAGAAGAGCGGTGAAGCGAAAAAAGCCCAACTTGGGATTGTGATGGCGATGAATGATGAGGACGATGACGATGACAAAGAAGGAGGCGACAGCTGCGACAAGCTCAAGATACAGAGTTTAATAAATTCATCAACAAATTCACCGATATGCTTGAGATAGAGCAAATTCAACAAATGCGAAAGTCATCACCGAAGTTGTCTTCATGGAACCCAAATCCCTCTACTTCCATGTCAACCCCCACTACCTAATCTACACCACTATTGCATTTGACTTGAGTGGAATTAAGGTTTCAAAATTAAGGATTCAAAGTTAGAATTTCAATGAATAGATACATTGTATGTATGCGTGTATATAATGTGCATATGCAAATGCATATTTTATGTATATTATAAAAGAAATTCCAATTGCAAACGTTGTCAAACCTACAATGGAGTCTGCGGCTTCAATTCGTCTTAGCAGCGAAGAGGATCTTCTCACTCACATGGAGGCCTCCATCGCCGTTGGCCATTCGGTCTCCACCGACAACGACTTCGCCTCCTTTGACGCCGGCTTCAGTGACCTCTGTCTCGACGGCATCATTATCTCTTGCGTTGACGCCCTCGGCGTCGCCGGTATCAATATCAGCTCCGTTTTTGGCCGCTCCTCCATTTAACTTCACGGCATTCCCCTCTCTCTCTCTTTCTCTGTCTCTTTTCGCTTTCTCTGTAATCACCATCCAAGATTTGGGGGTTACAAATCTGGTGGTAGTGGATGGATGAAGCGAAGCTTGTTTTACTCATATGAACCCAAAAACCCTAGCTCCTTTTTTTACCACGCAATCTGTTAATGGTAATTTAAAGAAGCTCCATGTTTGAACAAATCCTTGAGAAATAACCTTAGATTAGAACCTGAATCTCCTAAATTTCTCCGGCACCAAGCTGATCGGAAATCTCGAAGTGGAAGGTAGAACGTGATGAATTAAGTGTAAATTTGTCATTTTAAATTAATTTTTTTGTATGATATCATGTTTTTTCATTTGGTCAAGACAGTTGATTAACGGAGAAGACAAATTGTTACACATTTTATAAAATAAAAAGTATATTAATATTTTTGAGAATAAAAAATAATAATGATATATTCAAAATATACAAAGAATTTAAATGTAATTTATTTATAAAATAAATATAATACTATCAATAAAAGATTTTAATTCAACCAAAAAAAATTCGTATCATTATTTCAAATTTTATAACTTAAAATAAAAAATTAAAACTTAATTTTTAAAAACTTACTTTTAAAGTGTCCCAAACAGAATTATAGTGCGTCAAATTTTGACTTTGACATTGTTATTTTGGCAATTTGGCGTTGACTGTTGAAGTTGCTTTTATAACATTCACAATGTTATAATTTAAGAATTTTTTTGATAGGTTAAGTAATATTTTTAATGATTTTGTCGCACCATGTCAGATTAAAAGATGTTATTTGTGGGTCATAGATGTAAGAAAAGTGCAAATTAGAGGGTAGGCTACACAAAGGGCATGTTTGGATTGATAAATTATTTTGAATTGAATTGGATTAAAAAAAATAAAGGAGGCTTATATTTCAAATTTTGTCTTATAAGATAATTAATTTCGTATTTGTATAGCGAGATTGAGATTAATAGTTTGACAAATACTGAATTAATAATACTTTATTTATGGTATTAATAAATTCAGGCTTCATTGGTATTATCAGTATTAGACTCTAAATTATTTTTTCTCTTTATTTAATTATAAAAAATAATTCTGCAACTTTTATCTCGTTCTTTATTCTATCCTAATCAAACATTAATCAAATTTTTTATTGTAAATATAATCTATTTTACAATTTTTTAGTATTAAGAAAACATGTAGAATTCATATTATTACTTATCTCTCATATTCTATTCAATTTCATTTGGAATGCCAAACGAGCCATAAGAATTTTAATTGGCAATTAATTTAAAAATTAATTTTTTTCATTTTTGTGTGTTTTTAGTTTAAAAACTAGATTAAGCTAAAAGTGTGTTATTTGATACACTAGTTTTTAAACTAATATTTAAAATTAATTATTTAGGTAAAAAAATAAAATTTTAATTCACACTTTATAATATTACTTTTCATCTAAGTGATTATAAAAATTATATATAGTTAATTTCGATAATAAATAAATTATCAAATATAAATATTAATATTTTTTAGAATAAAATAAAATTTTAAATTAAAATCTTTTAGTTAGTACTTTAATTTAATTTTTTTACTTTGTTACCATGTAAATTTGGATAGAAGGGTTTGGAAGATGAAATGAAGGATTTGAAAAGAAAGAATTAATTATAATATTGTTTGAGTAATTTTTAAGAGAGTGGACGGAAGTAAATAAAAAAGAATTGAGGAAAGAAATGGTTTATTTTTAAGAAATTTTTTATTTTTTTAAAATTAGTAAAAAATAAAAAAAAAGTGAAATAGTGAAACGAGGGATACGATTATTTTTATAATGTTAATAGTAACTTTTTATATTTATATTAAAAATAATAATTTAAACTAATATTAAAATATTATAAAAATAAATAAGTATTAAATACTTTACTTCCATTTATTAATTAGTATTAAACAAATAAAAATAATAATATTTTTCCATATTTCTTGAATAATCAAACAAAAAAAAATTAACTTCCACTATTTTTGTTGGTTTTATTTTGTTTTGTTTATTATTTTTTTTTACACACTTTCATTCACTTTCTTTGCCTTCCAAACGGAGGCTTGGGCTAAGTTTTTCAGTTTTTTTTAGCTTAAAAAAATCAACAAATGAAGCGGTTCGTACCCGTTTCCTCCGTCGTCTCCATCTGTAAACCCTACATCTCAGGCTCTCACTCCCTTGTCCCCCTCTCCTTTGCCGTACAACCTCCCTGTTCTCTTTCTATGTCTCTCTAACCATAACTCTCTCTCTCTCTCTCTCTAGACGCACTATCCTTCTTCCTGCCTCTAAAACCAGGAGTTCACGCCAGATCGATCAACCCTTCGAAACCCTAACAATCTTCGCGCTTGATTTCTGTGGACTCCGAGAAAATAGAAATTATAACTCAAATTTTCGTCCGATTCATGTTTATACTTGATTGACTTTTCTTTTCTCCCGGCGTTATGGACGCAAATGGCGGAAATACCGCGGGAAACGGCGGGGCTACTTCGCATCCGCCGTTGCCGATGCCAAACGCGAATGCTCTGCCGCCCTTCCTCGTCAAGACGTACGACATGGTCGACGATCCGTCCACCGATAAGGTCGTCTCGTGGAGCTCCACGAACAATAGCTTCGTGGTTTGGGACCCTCCGGAGTTTGCTAGGGACCTGTTGCCTAAGTATTTCAAGCACAACAACTTCTCGAGCTTTGTTCGGCAATTGAACACTTACGTATGGATATTTGTGTGCTATTTAGTTCATTTAGATTGTTTTGCTTGGTTTATTGTTATTCTGAAACGTTTCTAGGTAATTCATGATGCTAATGTTTTTGAATTGTGGATGTGAATATTTTATAGCGCGTGGTTGTGGTTGAATGAGGGCTAGAATGCAGTTAACCTTTTAGAATCTAGATTTGCAACTGTGATTTTTGGTAATCAATTATTTTAGTGGAACAAGGGCCAGGATGCTGTTCATTCTGCAGAAATAAGTTAACTGTTTGCTTAACAGAGAAGGCAACAAAACGAAGGAAACATGAAAATTCTAAATCTCATTATTTTTTATTGGAGTTGGGTGGATAAATTCCTCACTGAACTTAGCATGGAATTTTCATTGCCTCTGGAAATGATTTTCTAGCTGTCACTTTACACGCTATTATCATGTTCAACATAAGGGTTTTTTTTTTGAGTATTTTTAGATCTCGCAACTTGTTCTGAAATGGTTCTTACTACTGTTAGATACTAGGTCCAACTTGATGAAAAAACATATTGCGTTTTGCTTTTTCTTATAAGCCTGGTGCTTTGTCCCACGATGCACTTCATACTAGCACCAAGCCATCAACTCATTTGGTTTTTTGAGGTTCACACTGGCATGTAACACATAAGGTTACCTTCGTCTAATTTTATTTTTTGGGTTGGGTTGTTAGGATGTTTATTTGGTGTTTTACACAATTTATACAATTTAAAATGACGTTTTAGATTTTTTCTTTCTATTCATGTGGTCTGTCATCTAGTTGTTTCTGAATTGGTTGAAAATATAATTCTACCGCCTTAAGTTAAATCCTTTTTTTTTTTTGAGTGATGAATTGCGAGAAAGTATAGTTGACAATGTCTGGGACTTGTTTAAGATCATGTCCTTTCTGGGTTAACTTAATTTAGGAGTGATATGGAATGTGATTGCATTTGAAGAATCCAACTTGGTGAGGATAGGCAAGGTTCGGTAACACATTAAGCACACTTGCATTGTTCCTTCAACGTTAGAATATTGCCCAGAACAATTGTTGGGTGAAGGTGCAAGTCATAAGGTTTTTCAAGGAGGCGGAGAAGTGACTTTTATAGAGGCTTTTACATTGTTGTTGAGTTAGAGACGAAGGCAAGTGTGGAAATAGAATGGAATTTCATTTATCTTTTTCTTTCTATTATTGATAAATGCATCTACTTCTTACGTTCCAGTTTGTTAGTTCCTTTTTGCCTTTTGGCTTCTCCTAATATGTAAAATTGTACATTTTAAAATATTGTGGATGTTTTGATTTCTTTGGAAGGTAAAATTTTTGAAGATGATCTGGCCAATTGGAATGGAGAGGAATATATACGCATGCATAGTGAAGGAAATTCAGAAAAGCCTCCTTTTATGGAAGGAATTAATTGGCTGTGAATACGTAGTGTTTTAGTGGATCAAAGATTTAAGAATTCTTTGCTTTTGACTTTGGTGGATGAAAAACATGGTATATGTGCAAAAATTTCACAGGACTTCAACAGTCAACCTAACAACGAGTTGAACCTCAAACCCTATCTTTCCTTCTAAATGCTACTCAAATTCGTTTGTACTATTGTATTATGATGAGTGTGTGGCTTTAACTTAACTTGCCATCACTTTTTCTACTACATTAGGATGAGTTCCTTGGCCGTAGTATGTTGAAAGCAGATTTGTAAAAGCATTTCAATTCAAATTTGGCATGATATCAACAGAGAGAATAGAAAAAACTGAACTCTTGAAATTTTTAGCAACTCTCCATTTCCTCAGGTGTCTTTGTACATATTTTTTGGGTATCTAGCCTGTACTTTCTCTAAGCCATGTTAAGCTTATTGCATAAAAGGCTAAATATAATGGGAATCACCTTGACTTAGTTGAGGGATGCTTTACTCTTGATATTCCTTGACTGTGTGGCTGGATTTTATTTCTGTAACTTTTACTTTGGCCTCCTCTTAATTGCAGCCGACAAGGTAGTTGGAGAATCTTTCTTACTATATTGTCACGAAAGCGTTATTTTTCTTTTTATCTCAATTTTCTGATGGGGAGGGGTGTGTGGTTGAGAGCAATGTTTTTACAAGTAACGTATACAAGAAAAGACACCAGGACACACGTAACATTTATAGACAATTATACAAGATCAAAAGAATTCTACATGAAAATGAGCTCTCCTATAAAACTAATAAGAAGACAAGAAATTTCACTAAAAAATTTGTTTTCCTAAAAAATGAACGCTATGAAACGAACGCATCTTGTGTCTTTTAATCTTCTTCAATCGTGCTTCTTCAAAAGTACGAACATTTAAAAAGTTGAAGCAGAAATAGTTGAAGCACAAAATGACTGGAAAAGGTAGAAGTGAGGGAGATTTCATTTCCTGTCCTTTTGTGCTTCAACTATTTTTGGTTTTGTCGAGTTGGAGGCATGGGAGGTTCCCTAGTAGTTGCTTAGTTGTGAGCGTGGATTCCTTTGTGCTTGTTGTGGTTGAATTGGTTAGAGAGGAACGAAAGATCTTTTGAAGGCATCGAGTCTCCATTACAAAGGCTAAAGGGCGTTTTGCCGTTCTCCTTTGTAATTTGTATAAGCTGATTTGTGATCGTGGGGTGCCATCAGTTGATGAAACTGATGGCTTCATAGAGTTGTTGTCTCTTTGATCTTTCTAGGGGTTCTGTAGTTTTTCCATTTTTGTGGGAGCTTTTTTTGCCTTCTCCCATGTTGTACATGGTTTTCTCTCCTTTTTTGGGGGGCGGGGGATGCCTATTTATAGAATCTTTCTTACTTATCATTAATAAAAAAACTTACATGCTGTTTGGTGGCTATGTGCACACACCTGAATGGCTTAGTGTGCTTAGTGGTGGCTGCTGAATACCGTTGTGATTTGCATTTTGCATTGATATTGTCAAGGTAGGTGCCCTAATCTTTTGACATATCCTCCCTAATCTTTTGACATATCCTCCCTTTTTTTCCAGAAAAAAACACAGGTGTGTGGTGTTGGCCAGTTAGTGGGATATTTTAATCGCATATGTTCAAAGTGATACAAACTCGGGTGCTGTAATTTTAATGAAACAAGCTTCATTACCTTTTTTCTTGGGGCAACGTTTTTAGCCAGTCAGTGTGTGGATTAACATCGATCCTCCTTACAATAAAAAAATGTTGTGCTCCCTTTCGTTTCCCAATTGGGGATATCGGTTCTGTACATCTGTTCATTTTGCTAATTAAGTCGTCTTCTTTTTTTTTTTTTTTGTGCTGCCTAACTCCATTCCCCCCCTTGTTTTTCTGGTCCGCTGTGGACAAGCAGGGTTTCAGGAAGGTTGATCCAGACCGCTGGCAGTTTGCAAATGAGGGATTTCTCAGAGGTCAAAAGCACCTTCTTCGAAGCATTACTCGGCGGAAACCTGTACATGGACATAACATCCAACCACCACCACAACCACATGTACAGAGTTCATCCATCGGGGCTTGTGTGGAGGTGGGAAAATTTGGGCTTGAGGAAGAGGTTGAAAGGCTAAAAAGGGACAAGAATGTGCTTATGCAGGAGCTTGTGAGGCTGAGGCAGCAACAACAGACCACTGATAATCAGTTGCAAGCGATGGTGCAACGGCTTCAGGGGATGGAGCAGCGGCAACAACAGATGATGTCTTTCCTGGCGAAAGCTGTTCATAGCCCAGGCTTTTTGGCACAGTTTGTTCAGCAGCAAAATGAGAGCAATAAGCACATAACTGAAGGCAACAAAAAGAGGAGGCTCAAGCAGGAAAGTATTTCAGACGATCATTCTGATGGCCTTGCTGGGGGGCAGATCGTTAAGTATCGGCCTATGATGAATGAAGCGGCAAAAGCAATGCTCAGGCAGATCATTGAACTGGATGCTTCAACCTGGCTGCAAAACGACAGTGACAATTCTGATAATTTCTTGATTAGTGATGTTTCATCACCCAACGCTCTAGACTGTGGGAGTTCTTCAACTCGTAGTTCAGGAGTGACTCTTCAGGAAGTTACACCATCTTCGGGGAAGTCTTATTTGCCAGCAACTTCTGGGATTTCAGGACAAAGTCTGTTAGCTGCTGTTTCTGAAATTCATTCATCTCCTCTTCCTGCAAACTCCGAAATGGTTACAACTACTCCATTTTCTTCCATGAGCCCGATGGTTGGAGCACAAGAGATGCCCTCTGTCACTCTTTCACAGACACAGTTAGTTATGCCTGAGCTCTCTCCATTACAAGAAATGGTGCCAGAAAGCAAAGTTGACATAAGTGGCGGAAGTTACATAGGACCTGGGACAGAAAGTGGTGCATTTGTAAATTCAACCTCATTAGGGGCAAGTGGGAAAATACCATTAGAAATTGACAATTTCTCTCCTGACCCTGAATTTGAATGGGAAAACTCCTTGATGGAAGATGAGATACAAAAGCTTCCTGGCATTGGTGATCCCTTTTGGGAACAGTTTCTTGCGAGCCCCCAACCTTCGGAGACTGAGGAGATGGACTCAACTCCTCTCGAAGCTCCTAGGGAGGGAAGTGAAGTGATGCCGCCGGAGACTGGATGGAACAATACTCAACGTATGGAACATCTTACAGAACAGATGGGGCAACTATCTTCAGATACCAATCAAGTTTGACCTGGTCACACCGGATGTACATTTTGCTTGCACCACCTAAGGTAAATCTCATAAATAAATTAGTTATCTTTTGTGACCATCGTGTACTTGTCAAAAAAAAAAAATCATGTGACAATCATGGTCCTCTAATCTTGGCCATCGGAAGAATATATAATACCTTATGTAACCTTTTTGTTCTGCCCCATTTTTGCACATATGGAGAGACCTGGTTTTAGATTTAAGCTCTCTCTCTCTCTCTCACACACACACACACACACATGTTTCACCCGTGTTTGCTGTACCCCTTGGTCATCCCCCTCTTCTGCATATATGGAGGGACCTGGTTTTAGGCTTTAGTTTCTCTCTCTCTCTCTCTCTCTCTCTCTCTCATTTGTCGTGGGTTTCTGATCAGTCGTGCTGTTTGGTGTCCTGCCTTGGTCGAATGCAGGTTTTATACCAATGGAACCTTAGTTTGGGATGATAGATGTTTACATAATCTATTATCAGTTTTTTTTTATCACTTTTATAGTATTTCGTGTTTAGCTCTTTCCTTACACCCCTTTAACCTGTAAATACATATTTTTTTGTTATCTTGATATCTACACGAATATCTGTATAAAGAAAGTTACCTTCATTCAGCAGAGTCGAATATATGTAATCATTGAGAAGCCCTAATCCTATTCTATGCCCTTAGTTTTGAACTCTGGAAAATTAAGGATGTTCTTTTTTGGGTTTTATACATTAATGTTGTGGGTATATTATACATTAAGTTATATTTTTATGACACACTTTACTTCTCAATTTTCTCTCAGTTTTGAAGGGAAAGAGAAGTGTTTAGAATGTTTGTACAATCTTTCTTTCATTACACCATCATCATTTCTTCCCAAGACTAGCAAGTCGTAGGCTCTTCTAGACCTTTGTGGTTTATTACATAAATGTACATAGATTTCTACATTTCTCATCCCTAGAATTGTATCAGGAGTGTTTAAATATACACGCATTATTACCTAGTATATCACATATTCAAGTGTTTATGTATATCTCAATGCATATAGCGAGTGTATTAAGTAAAAATGTGTATTTAGAGCTTCCCAATTGCATCATTACCAATCTTTTTAATCTGATGTAGTATCTAGATTATGCCCTTGTTATGTTTTAGGGAAATTATTGAGTGCGCAACAGGGGATTATTCCTCACCAATTATAAAATGGCACAATCCACAATACAATAATTATTTTGGAGTGATGCGAATATTTTGAGTTGCTCTTCGCTCTGTTACATCGGCCTAGTAACCAAAGGCAAAATGGTGATTTGGAAGGGGGGAGGAGGGTGGTGTGAGTAGGATGATGATGATTGGGTTGAGAGATAGAGAGGAGCGAAGAAGGGTTAAAGGAAAGGTGGATGCTAATGTTCTGTTTTCTTCATAAAACATTTTTATTGGAAAATTATTTTTTTTATGTATTTAGTTGTAATTTTGAAAATAGAAGTGTTAGTCCATGTAGTATTGTTAATATTGGTAGCAGTGGTGATGGTGGTGGTAAAAAGTAGTGGTGGGGGCTGGCGGCAGCAATGTCCCCTTGGCTCTTAAATCTTTCGACCTTTTAACCCCTAGTCATTGGGTGATAGAACCCAGCCTTGACCACTAACCCTTGTCCCCAAACCCTATAGTTTAATTAGCCAGAAGTTTAATTCTTAGTTGTTGTAGTGCATTTAGTTTAATTAATTTAAAATTTTTTTTTTGATCAATTGTTTTTAAAGTTGTAAGATGTAAGGTCTTTTAATTTAATGTTTAACAATTTTATGAACAAAAGTAACTTAATTACTCACACTTTTTTATTAACTTGGTACAAAATTTTGCCATTTATTACTATTTATTAACTTTAGTCACCGCGGATGACTTTTTTGACCACCGCCGGCATCTATTTTTGACAATTTTCATGTGACCAATTTTTCCAGTGATTTTCCAGTAATGGTATTTGGTGATCTTCGACGGTCCTCATGAATTTATTTGGCAGTTTTTTTTTTTATGACCGATAGAACAAATAAATTTCATTAGTAGTTATATTTGAACAATGAAATTTATTTTTATTCACTTATTTTTGAACGGAATCATATAAAATTATCTTCAATTTTATGATAAGTGAACCTTAAAATAAATTTCAATGTTCAATGTATTTAAAAAGTGAAATTTATTCTTGTTTACTTATTTTTGAATACCAACCGATAAAATTATTATTGATTTTAATAGTCGTTGCAGTTGATCGTCGAAAGTCTCCAGAGTTAGTTATTGGAGGTTGTTGAAAAAGGAGTAAAATTGGTCAGTGAAAAAGTCACTAGAACTAGCTGCCAAAAATCGTCAAAATTGATCGTAAAAAATTATTATCGGAATCAGAGCCAGTCACCGGAGTTTGTTGCCAAAAAGTTGTTGAAATTGATAGTAGAAAATTATCATCAGACTCAGAGCCAATCAATCACTGGAACTCGTTGACGGTCGCAAAAAATAGAAGTGGAGGGATGGGAGTGTTAGTTGGAAAGATAACGTATTAAGGTGAAATAATTAGTATTTAAAATAGTATAAATATTTTGGTCTAATTTGATTCAATAGAATTTAAGAATTAATTCTTTTTTATTGAACCTAATATTATATAAAATTTAATTATAGAAGTACACCAAAATTTCTTTGGAATATTGCAAAGTGGGGGTTCTCCCATTATATATTATAATTTTTAAATGAAGTAATAAAATATCTATAGGCATTTTAGACAAATCAAAAAATACACACAGCTCAAATTTAACATAAAGCAAAGTGGAGGTTCCCGCTTTATGTATTAGAATAGAGCCCATGTAATTAGTGTGCATGACAGAAAAAAAAAAAAGTTTATTTAGTTTTAATTTCAAAATTTGTTATATTCTTAATTCTTTTGTAATAATTACAAAAATAAAATCAGTCGACTATGGGTTATGCGAGTCCATGAATAATAAGAGTTCAAAAAAAAAAAAAAGCAACAAAGAGCAAAAAAAAGAAAGATTAGTTATGTACCTACTCCAATATTTTGTTTTAAATTTTTAAATTTAAACTATTTTCTAAAAATTTATATTTATATTGTCGTTCTTTATTGCTATAACTATTTATCCAATCATTATAAGAGAATTAAAGTAAAGAAAATTCGTGTAACTACTTCGATTTTTTCTCAACTTCTTTTTTTCTTTCAAATTTTACTTTTAAATATTGTATTTAATTTATTTTTTTTAATTTAATAATTTTATAATAAATTAAATATTGCACACATATAATGTGTGCGACAGATGCTAATAAGAGCATATTTGAAATGAAACTTACAGTTGGCTTCAGAAAATTAACTGGAATTTTTTTTTAATAATATATAAATGGACTAACTTTTTGCAATTTACTTATCATACGATTTATATTTTAAATACAATATATTGTTTTTAAACATTTACTATTCATTATTACTAATATTTTTGATACTTTTATCTTTTATTATTTCTAAATTAACCATTCTTTTATAAATTATAAAATAATTTATTATTATTATTATTGTTGTTATTGTTGATGTGTTATTTCTTATGATGATATGACTAATTATAAAACTACTCTAATAAATATATCAAAGAATAACAACTTCTATGACTAATATGAATTTAATGCATTAAAAATAATTAAAAGTGATCTTTAACAAATTTAAAAATTCCTGTTGACATAATGAAACAAAAACTTTATTATAAAGGGGTTAACAACAATTCTTACTATTTATAATGAAGACTTAGCTGCCGTTTGACTTAATTTTTTTTATAATAATTCTATTTTTTATTTCTAAAAAACATTTGAAGCGTTAGCCACAGTGAGTATCCATTTAAGATTTTCATAGTCATAAATAATCAAAAAAGGGTTTTTTTAAAAAAACTTGACTTTTAGTAGCCTTTTTAAATATTTTGTAAACTATAATTCAAATAATTGTACTTTTAAAATTTTAATGAACAATTAAAAAAATAAAAGAATTAAATAAAAAATACACACTTAAACTTCAATTTCGAAAGAATAAAAAAAATTAAATAAATTAAAGAGCATAATTAATCATATCACCCACATCACATGTTTCACAATAGCCATGAAACTTGGATTTTAGTTACCCGAAAGATTTGCTAGAGAACTTAACCACATTACACGTGTCAACTCCACGCTTGACGAGCCAAAACCGAACTTTAATCTCAACCAGAGATAACCACTGAATCCACCCACCACAATACCTCACATGTCCTATAATTTCGGGATCATCGCTGCCACCTGTCATCTCCTTCACGTTTATTTAAGATTCACCTTCTCTTCAATTCTCTTCCTCTCTAAACATGTTTGGTGTTGGAATTAAATATGAAACTAAATTACATATTTTATAAATTTTTATTTTTATTTTTATTTAAACACAATAATTAATAAAAAAATTATGTATCTATTAAATAATTAATTTTACAAAATTTAAAATATATAATACTTATAAGAATATGATATTAATAATTCATTCAATTCTAATCCCACAAAATTATTTATTATATGAAATTATATATTTTATAATTATTAATTGGTCAATTAAATAGAATTTAAGGAATTAAAACAGTTCAGTCGGGACTTTTTTTGGTTTAAAATAAATTCTCTGATTTGAGTTATTTATTTTATTATTTTAATTATATATTTTTTATGTAAAAAAATTAACTTGATCAAGTACCATTAAGTGCCTTAATAGAGTACATTTATTTTTAAAAAAAACAAATGGTGATATTCATTACCATTATTCTTTTAATACAATTATAATTTGTTAAAACGTTTAAAATCATTCGATTAATTTATATAAATAATTTATATATTAAAAATAATAAAATAAATAATTTAAATAATCAAAATAAATTTATTTTGAACCTAAATGATTTCGATTACTAAACTTGTTTTCATTTATTACTCATTCACCTCATGTAAAACATGTATAAATAAAAATACCCATCTCACAGTTGTAGATTTCACCTCGTGGGGGTAAACAATAATGTCACTGGTAAGAGAGAGAAGGCATCGGCGAGCTCTGAAGCTATCACTGCCACCTCCAATGGCTGCAGTTGGGTTCCGCCGACGGAGTCCCCAACCCTCCCCTTCATCGTCGTCGACGTCCACAGAGTCCCCAGGGATCGAAACCCACTTCGACCTCGAGAAACTGGCAGTCGTTGGCCATGGCAACGGCAGCACTGTCTACAAAGTTCGCCACCGCCACACCGCCTCCGTCTACGCCTTGAAAGTCCTCCGCTTCGACAAAGACGCGGTGGCGGCTCGGCAACAGGCGGCGAGGGAGGCGGAGATCCTCAAGCGACTTGACTCGCAGCTCATCGTGAAGTGCCATGGCGTTTTCGATAACGAGTCGGGTCACTCGGATTGTGTCGGCTGCGATCTATGCTTCGTCATGGAGTACATGGAGGCGGGATCACTCCACGACGTCTTGAGATTACGCCGGATGTTGCCGGAGAAGACGATCTCCGGAATAGCGAGACGGGTGTTGGAAGGGCTGAACTATTTGCAGGGAATTCAGGTAGTTCACAGAGATATAAAACCGTCGAACCTTTTGATAAACAAGAAAGGAGAGATCAAGATTGCAGATTTCGGGGTCAGCGGAGTGGTCACCGCCGGCAAACTCGAAACGACGGCGGACCGTGATTCCAACATGGGAACGTCGGCGTACATGAGTCCCGAAAGACTCGATCCAGAGAGATGGGAGGGAGAGTTCTCCGATGGATTCGCCGCAGACGTTTGGTCGCTCGGACTGGTGGTTTTGGAATGCCACGTGGGTCATTTCCCGTTGGTCGGTCCGGGACAGAAACCGGACTGGGCTGCGCTAGTATGCGCCGTTTGCTTTGGGGAGAGGACGGTATTGCCGGAAAATGGGTCGCCGGAGCTCCGGAGTTTTGTGGGGAGATGTTTGGAGAAGGACTGGAGGAACAGAGGGACGGTGACGGAGCTTCTTAGCCATCCATTTGTGACAAAATGGTGGAACGTTGGTTCTATTGCTATAGAAGAGTTGGTTGATTCTGCTTTCGAAGCTCGTTAGTGTCCTCCGGGCCCCATCTCTCTAGTTTTGATATTTTTCTAGGTTTTTTTTTCGAAGTCTCTGTTTCGTTTAATTTTTTTAAAGATTTTTTAAAAATTTCTTATTAAATCTACTTATTTTTTCTTCTACTATAATTAATTAATTTTTTTCACATTTATATTTATATATAAAAAAAATTTATATTAAAAGTCAACTTAATTTTTTGAAAATTTTTTTTATTTAAAAAACATATTTATTTGGTTTTTTATTGTAATTAATTGATTTTTTTCATATTTTTTTACATCTATTTATTTTATAAAAAAAAAAATCAAAAAATTAAAAAACCTATAAACAACTAAGCCAAACATATGCTAATTGCCAATTGGGTTTATTGCAATTTGTTGGTAGATTTATTTGTTTACTTGTTTTGCAATTCCAATTCGGTGGAATGTGGAGGAATGAGAATTTTGAACGGTAATTTGATCTGTTTTTAGGTTTTTTTTCTAATTGGGTTGATCGCAATGTGTTGTTACATTTATTTGTTTACTTGTTTCTCGACTCCAATTATGTGGAATATTGAGAAATGAGAATTTAAAAAATAAAATAAAATATTTGAAGAGGGAAAAAAATTGTGCAAAGCAATATATATATTTCAATAAGACCATGACCTTTCACTCATAATGTAAATGCCTACATTGGAGAGAATCTTATTGAACAAGTTTTAAATGTCCTTTTTGTTTTCCAAGAGATAAAAAATATTCATCCGCCCTACTAAAGATACTAACACATTGGAGCAAAGAGTCTCTTGTCATAGAGAGATTGGACAGCATTTTAGCCACATAGAGCCTTTCCATTGAACGGGACAATAGGTCCCTAAAATCGAAGATTTTGGAGTTGCTTGGAAAAACTATACCATTGATTTTAAATGGTTTAGTTCAGTTTTTTTTTTAAGTTTTTTTTACTTAAAAGTCTTCTAAAAAAACTAATTGGTTTGCCTCTTATTAAAATCAATTAACATTTTAAACATTTTTTTACATATATTTTTTTATAAAAAAATTAAAAAATTAAAAAAATTATTTAAAAAAAAAAAAAAGGTAAGCCAAACATTCGCTTAATACTTTTCAGTTGGTTGTAACCTTTGGAACTAGTCTTGCCTTAAACCATTTAACTGACCCATTTGCCTTTAGCTTGATTTTGAACATCCAACTCGAACCAACAACATTAATATCTGGGGTGTTTGGGAACATTATCCCAATCTTTCAATTAGGATCGAAGAATGAAAGGGTTCAGCTGTACTCGAGACCTACCTTTTGAAGATCTCTCTAGCATACCCACAAGTAATTATTCTGTACTCTCCGAGCATTATGTAATATTATTTATAGTTTAATTATATAGTAAAAAGTACTTCATATAAAATAATATTAATTTATTTTTATTAAAAATATTACGTAAATAATGACACACAATAATACCTAATAATTTTTATAAAATTATAAGTATTGACCCAAGAGGTTCCACAATCACGAGCATTAGTAGCACAATTTATGCATGCAATTATGGCACATCATATGATAGGTTATTGTATATATTTTGACGAGTTCGAGGCTAAGCTGCATGAATTAATATTCTAGATCACCGATTCAGGAGTCAATTTTTCTTAAGATTGTAGTATTTCATGATCGCTCAAAACTGTAGTTTATGGGTTTTAAATGGGTCTACAATAATGATTCGAATAACTTATTTTATAGGTCTTACATAATAGATCATTTATACAAAAAAATTACTTTGATCGAATATTCACGAATATATGAACAAATAGTAGTTCATTGCACAAAATAGACGGTAAAAAGTTTAAATGGGCTGTTAAGTTTACTATTCATTTTGTGCAATGAATTGTCATTTGTTTATATATCTGTGAATATCCAATCGAAATAATTTTTTTGTATAAGTGACCTATTATGTAAGACCTATAAAATAAACGATTCGAATTATCATTGTAGACTCATATAAGGCCCGTAAATTACAGTTTTAAGCGATCTTGAGATACTGTAGTCTTGAGAGGAATTGACCCGGAATTGAACCCCTTTGTGAAGGCAAAATAAACCAAAGAGACTATTGAAGTTTAGTGAAAAATAAGTGTGTTTTGTGATAATTGAACTTATGATAAAAGTAGTTATTGAGAAGAAGAAATTAAATATTACAAAATAGAACTTAATTTGAGTTTTTTAATAATTTAAAGTTATTTTTATTAATAAACAAAGAGTTAAAGTTGTAACAAACAAGATGACACATATTTTTTTAAAAATATATATAAATCAAAAGCTATAAGCTACATAAATTTATTTATTTATTTATTTATTTTTTTTGATGAGGATAATAAGCTACATAAGTTGAAGTAGTGGTATATGGGGGAGACGGGAAGTGTGATGTGCACACAATATGGTGCTGTGCTCTTGGGTATGGTAACATTCTGAATGCGTTTTTATAATTAAATTCGTTTATTACGTAGACTTCATCAGATTTGTTATTTATATAAAAATTTAAATTGATCAAATACTTATAACTTAGTGATTAAATAATATTTATTTAACAGTTTTCTCAAAATTATAATTTTTATTTATTTATTTATTTATAAATTATTATTATGCAATTACTTCGCTATAACAAACTTGACAAATTCTACTTAATAAATAAATTCGATCATAAAAACACATTATTAAAAAAGATACCGTACTTAAAAAGCACAGCGCCACCGCCTTCCTAGGTGGGAGTGTTGGCTTCAACCGTGGTAATAAATCCACACATATATATCTCGTATCTGAGTTCCATTACTACATCCAGAAGAAATGTAAATCAAAGAAAGCTCAGAAAGACCCAGATGGTCAAATTTGTTGAAGTTCACAGGAGTAATCCAACGAATAAAACTAATATACAAAGGCCATGTTTGAAAAAATTGTTTATTTGTTTATTTTAATTAGTTTATTTTTATTTGTAGTGAATTTTTTTAATTATTTAGTTAAACTATTATATTTTTTGACTCATTTAATCATCGAGGTGAATCGTAATTTTTTTATAACCAAAATATAAAAAGTTTAGAAAATACAAAAGTAAGTTAAAATAACCCAAGAAGTTAAATTTTATGTTACTTATTTTTTTTTTTAGTAAAAAAAATTATATTTTGATTAAATTTTTTTACTTTTTTAATTTATTTAATCGAAATGATTCAGTACAAAAAAAATAGTTAAAAGATAAAAAAAAAAATTAGAAAAGACAAAAATATAAACAAAAGTCACAAAAATTAGCCCAAATATGACCAAAGTTTATTTCATGTTTACTCGCTACTTATATAAAATGTGAGTCTCGGTTCAACCCATAAATTAATTATGAGCCAATTCAAGTAGTGGAATGAACTCACGGGAACGTTTAGTTAAAAAATTATTTTTATAAAATAATTAATATATATAAATTATTAATATTTAAAATTTATTTATTTTGAAGGACTCAAGCTTAGAATTAGACTGACAATTCAGAAGGGACAAACAATTCCATATTTGGAGGTCCAAAAAAAGAGATCGGATATTTCTTATTTGTTTTGAGGAATTTAAGTTTAAGATTTGATTGACAATTTAAGAGAGAGAGAGAGAGAGAGAGAGAGAGAGAGAGAGAGAGAGAGAGATAATCCGGAACAGATTGTCAATTCAACAAATGAGGAATATTCAATCCCGTGGAAAAAGTTTGGGACGCACTAATCAAGAGAAATTCTGAGGCAATCCACCGCCGTTTCGCCGCTGGCAAACACCACGACGTCGACCACCGCTGCTAAGCCGTTCGACCGCCGTCGTCTTCGACATCCTGATCTCCTCTTCCACTAACGACTGAAATCAAGGTCAGATTTCAACTCTGCTTGTGTTCTTTCTTTCTTTCTTTTTTTTTTTTTTCTTGGTTTTGTTTTTGCTTTGATATTGGTTTTTGGGTTTCTCAACCATTGATCTAGGTTGTTCCACCACTGATATGGGTAATTCAACCAAATCAAATCACTGATTTGTTTCTTTCATTAAAATCTCTTTGTATTTTTTTCATGGTCAATTTTTTTTCAGTAAAATGAAATTCCCAAAATCTTACAAGAACGACCGCCACTGTAGTTTAGTGAATTCATCGTTAGGAGTATTATAAGAATTTGATTTCATAATTTTCATGGAATTTATTCTCATTATGTAAAAAGTGTTAAACTTGAGAGTGATTTAAAACGTGTACAATTTAGATTTTTGAATGAGTAAATTAAAGTTTTTAACTTAAATTGAATAATATTACTTTTATTGCATTGATTATAATGATTATATATGGTTAATATTAGTGATAAATGAGTTATGGAAGTGAAAATAAAAATATTATTGTCTTTTGAATAAAAGGAGAATTTGAATAAAATGACTTAAAAACTGGTACTTTTAATTTGATTTTGTAACCTTTAGATTTTTTACTAAAACAAATAAAGTTATTTTTTTAGTTTTTAACTAGAAATCAGAAAATACTTTATAACAGTTAATATTGGTGATAAATAAGTTACGAAATAAAAATAAAAATATTATTATCTTTTTAATAAAGTGAGAATTTTATAAAAAAAAGCTTATTTTGTCCTAAGTTGACAAACAGCCGTTGTAGAGTGACTAATAGCATCACTGAAGGCAGTGAGTGGTGCATGCGGTAGTGATGAAATGTGGTTTTTGTTTCGGTTATGCATTTGGCTACAATTATTTTCAGGGCTTTTTTGTCATTATGCATAGAATTGGATAAGTTTTCATCCTCCATGAGATAATTAAATGGATAAAAATTATTAGTGTCTTAGGACTCTTAGTGAAGGGATAGTTAATGATCTTCTAATCCTATCTCATAAAACAAACATGGCAAGTATTATGAATAAGATTATTGGTGTAGTATTTTTTATGCTAACTGATGTTTGGTTGAGAGTAAAATAACTTAAGAACAAATTATACGTTATTTAGTTTAATATGATTTTAGTAGGATTAAAGTTTAAAATGTACAAAAATATCCTTCTACAAATTTAGTTTAAAAAAATTCAAAGCAGTACATAATGGTTTTACAAAATACGTAAAGCTTTACAAGATATAAAACAACTATAAATATTTAAATGTTCAAAATATGAAATGCGATATTTGATAATGTTTTTTTCCCCAAACATAGTCAAATTACTTGCATAGGACAAGTTGCAATGTGGTACAAGAACTTTAAAATTAAACTCTTAACAATACATGCAAACACTCATTTTTTTGCAAATAAAATTGATAGGAGAAAATTGAAATTTAAATAACCAATTTGAAGAACCCTTTCAAATATGGAGAGGATGAATTCTTTAGGCCAAATTAGTAAAATGCAAACACTATTGTGATTGAAATGTAAAGTATTTAATCGTTAAAATCTAACCCAAAATGCTTATCATTGCGACCAAGAATGGAGATGAAATGATAAGGGCATTTAAAATGTACGTAAATTAGTACGAGTATCTTGAAATATTAAAATAAAAAAAATCATTTTAATCAAAAGACGTGGTGGACAACAATTGGCATCATCACAAATTGCACCCATCAAATTTCGAGTATGATATAATCTGAATAGTTTTATTGTAAGAGAAGATTATTTATATAAAAATCAAAATAATTATATATTGATAGTCTTATGATCGAATCATGTTAATACTTAATATGTGATTAGGTCATATAATAATCAATTTTTATTTAATTTAGCTATTTACATAAATAATATTCCGAATAAATTAACTAATATGAATATTTCAAATTATTTAGCTAATCTCAAAATAATTACTATGAAAAATTAGAGCCCCCTCAAATTCTTTGAGAATTGGAGAGGAGTTGAACTCTCAAACCCCAAGATATAATCACATTGTAGATCTGGTTTAATATACCATTCACATAAACATTTAAATTTTTTGAATAACGTTAATTAATTGCGTATTTTAAACAAATATACTCGTTTTTTTTTTAAAACAAACGTGACCACATTATATTGCTAACAATATTTAATAAATTTGATTGTTTATACAAATAATATAATCTATGAGATTTATAATATGAACTATTTAAATTATAAAATTAAAAAAAAATAACATTATTTTTTAACACAGCAAATTGTGGCATTCCCAAGTCATTCCCAAAAAAGCCCGGCCCGGCCCGGCCTGACCGTGGAATGGACGGGCCAAGCCCGGCCGAGTCCGACGGGCTCCCGCCGAATTTTCGGGTCGGGCCGGGTTTTTTTGCCAGGGATTTGGCCTAGGCCCTAGGACTAAAGAGCTCGGGCTCGGGCTACGGGCCCGGGCCTAGGGTTGGGCCAGGCCTCTGGACGGGCCTGATCGGGCCGGCCTATTTTTT